>NDXB01010400.1:34465-88160 GCA_002631895.1 Agapornis roseicollis
GGGGGGGGGGGGAAGGCGCGCGGAGAGCGGTGGTGCGCGGTGCGCATGCGCGGGCTGGGCGGTGGGCCGAGGGGCGGGGGGGACCGGTGGCTACCAGGGCCGTTTGTTCGGCGCTGAGGGGCTGCAGGCGGGTTTCTCAGTCCCGGAGCTTGCTGTGGGGGTTCGCTCGTGGCCGGAGGCGATGAGGAAGGCCGGTCTTCCTCTCACAGTTAGCCCGAAGGCGGCGCGGATCGGGTCCTAGGCCCGCGGGAGCTGCGGCTGGGATCCTCTGGCAGAGGGTCTCAAGCAGCCTGGGTGCTGGCGGCGCTTTGTGAGGGTCACACCTTTTACCTTCCGTGTTTTGTAGAATTTAAGCGTTATCTTGCACCCGGTTGCAGAGCTCATGTTGATTTTGGCACGGCCATGAAGGAGCCTCGTAAGTTTCAGGGAGTCTGACCAGTTTCCTATGTGCCCCTCTGACAGAGGGAGGAAATGACCCAGTGTGAAAAAACTACCTGAGGTGTGACCATCCAGTGCTGCTTGATGCCCAAATTCAATCTGTATCACTTGGAGAGGGCTGGATGAAGGAGAAATCGGATTAAATGAAAGCAATTCTCTTTCATTTCTAGCATCTGAGTTCTGCTTCATCACTGGTTGCATTTCTGCCTTGTACACAGTGGGTTGTTAGGGATTTTTTTTCATAGAATCATAGGATCCCAGCCTGGTTTGGGTTGGAAGGGACCTTAAAGCTCCTCCAGCTCCAACCCCTGCCACGGGCAGGGACCCCTGCCACGGGCAGGGACCCCTGCCACTGGAGCAGCGACCCCTGCCACTGGAGCAGCTTGCTCCAAGCCCCTGTGTCCAACCTGGCCTTGAACACTGCCAGGGATGGGGCGGCCACAGCTTCTCTGGGCACTCTGTGCCAGCGCCTCAGCACCCTCATAGGGAGCAGCTTCTGCCTAAGGAAATGTTAGGTGTTGAAACAGAAGTCAAGGTTATTTTGCTTGTATTATGGTAACACCCAGAGACCTCACTGTCCTACTGACTTACAAGCATAGTACCTGATAGCTCAATGACAGTTTTGTGCACTGGGAGCCTCTTACACCACAAGAAAATATCACTGCAGTGCTTCTGCACAACACTGTCAACAGATGACAGCAGCTCAGTGCAATTTGCAGAACATAATTTCTTTTGACTTTGGAAACTGATGCAGTAAAAAGTTTTGTAACATCATTTGCATCAATAATATATCACTGAGATTATCTTTTAACATGTTACATAGGTGTCTGACATCTGCTTGGAGAATGGAAATAATTGGCTGGAATGTTTCTTGAAGGTATCAAAGTACCTGCAGAGATTTAGTTTAGGTAAGTCCTTTCAGCTTTGAACATACCTCTTGGTTTAGTTTCTTGACACAAAAATACACAAGTTACAGTTTCTAGGAATGAACAATATACAAACATATTTGAGAGAAAGATGAATCAAAATCAGGCTTTCAACATGTGTATAATATATTGTGTGATTGCCTGAGGTAATAAGTAGAGACCCAAACTAGGTTTAGTACCAACTTGTGTGCTGCTTCTATCCCATCTCATTATTGCATTCACAAGTAACCAGAGTCCTGACCAAAGTAGTTAAGACTCCGCCATACCAGACAGTAGTTCCAGAAGTTACAAAATCTTACTCAGAACATCTCAGTGCTTAATTTGGGGGTGAAAGTGGCAAATTCTCATCCTCACAAAAGGTACTAAATAATGCAATCATCCTGTCCTTTAGATGCAGTTAAAAGCAGAGTCTTCCCTGTGTTCACATGTTTGGAGCTTGTTGATTTGAGTTTGTATTTACTATCCTAATAAAATATGTGAAATAGATTGTTTGCTTTTGTCCTTTTCCTGCTCAGTCATTCAGAGAGAAGGAAGAAAGAGGAATGAATTGATCCTCAGCACCTGGGATGCTTTGTGTGGCTTAGGCAGCAAGTAATAATTGGTTTGTGTTATCTTAATTCTGTTTGCCATATGCTGTAGCTATGGGCAAAGCAGATGTGTCATCTTGAGTGTCCCTGAATGAGCTTAAAGGCTGACATAGAGCAGTGCTTCCAAAACAAATGAGAGAAAAGAGCTGAGCAACATGCCTAGGGAATGGGAAAGGCTTGTCCTGGGTTCTTGGGTGATGGGCACTGCTCTGAAGTCCATGTGATTGTGTATGTTCACTAGTCTTGATATAGAAACTATGTGACTATGAATCATCCAAGCCATGAGTGTATGTGGGCAGAATGCTAGAACTGGATTTGCTTCAGCATCCTAAGGTGCAGGGTACAGCTATTAGGCTGTACCCATTATTTTAGAGTCAAAGACAGAGCATGTCAGGCACATAAATATACGTATGCCTAAGGCTATGGTTTGGGGAATATCTTTTTCTTCTGCATTAGGAAAATATGAATTATTGCTTCTTCCTGGTAACTTCAAAAATTATCCTGTCTTTCCACTGACAAGAGCACAATCTTTTAGACACAAACCCAGTAAAATGACATATAGATAAGGCAATATTCAGAATTACATCAACTAAAGATACACTTGGAGTGTGTCTCTGGAACCTAGGGGATAACACAGGTTTTTGTTTGGTTTTGGCTTTGTTGAGAGAAATAAGGTGATATGATCTAATATAAGAAAAAGTTATAGGCATCTTTTTCTTCCTTTGCTAAGGCACTCTGAATTTTCAGGAGTACAGATTTCATGTGTAATTTACAGAATACTCTTTCTGTTTGTTTTGGGTTTTAATTTAGATTTTGCAGGGATTTCATGCAGCCCTCTGGTATGAGCAAGGGAGTAAAATCAAACATTGCCATGCTGGAACCATCTCCCTGCTGCACCTCACACCTCTGTGGAATGTAACCAAGAGCAAGGAGCCAACATTGATTTCCATCATTTCAGGGTGAAAAACAAAAGCAGACACACATAGCATATCTTCTTCTCTCCTTTTTTTCATGTCACTGACACATTGTGAAAACATAAGAAGTGAAATCATATGCAGAGAGCATGGCTTGTGCACAGATCCCAGCTGATACCATTGCTGTGCCTGCTGTGCTTTGCAAGATGACTTCATTGAAAACCTGTAGCAAGGACCTCAACAGAGCAGTGACTGATCACAAGAACTCTCCCATGTCTCCTTCTTGATCTTCATCATTGGCAACTCTTTCTTGCTGCTATCATGTAGCTTCCATTAAATTGTAAGGTCTTTGTGAGTCTGTCTTTGGTACTCATTAGAATACAGGCACCCATTTTTCACTTCAGTGTTTTGCAGTGTCCTTCACTGTTGTCTTCCTCATCTGTCAATCTTACTATTGATTATGGATACAGAGACAAACTAAATCTATTCTGAGTCAATACTCAAGCAGCCAGGCACATCTCTCTGCAATGAAACACATTTCAAGCTGTAGCAGAATTTTACTGGAAAATCAGATGTTCCATGTTTCTTGATGGCTGATTTTCCAGCAATTAAAAAGTGGGATGAGCTCCATTAGAGTCATAACAATGCCTGACGAATCCTTCTTCAAAGGTAATTAATGGCTGAATGATCCATTAGTCTTTTCCCCATGATGTTCACTGGCAAAGGCAAGAAGGGGTAGAAAACCAAATAAAGAGAAACAATGACCCTTGAAAAAGAAACTCGCAGATTTCTCAGCTCCAAAGCCAGTTAGAAAAATAAAAGGAGCTTGGTTACTACAAACAGTTGCATTTTAGAAAAGCTTTGACCAGTTTTCAACCCACTCTACCTTCTGTAGCGGAAAGATCTTGTATAATAAGCTGGACACTGAAATGGTGAAGTCACAAACAATCTAAAGCACAGTAATGCCTTGTGGCAGAAACACTTTCGTTTTCCTCCTTCCAAGCAACCAGAATGTCACTTTGCTTTTTCTCGAATCACAGCCGGATTTTAAGGGTGGTCCTTCTATTGATTTTTTGCATATCTGCTGTGCTTTCCAGATATTCCTTTTGATATGTGCTGTGTTCTGCTCCTGTGGGCTGGTATATTAATAGTATTTGATTTTAAGCACTTTCATGAATCATGTTGCCAGCTACATTTAGCTGTTCCTATTACAATACATAAACCACCACAAGGCAACCAAATGCTATTCCTATCACAATACATAAACCAAATGCTGTGGTAATGGAGGTCAGAAGGAAAACTTAGGGGAGGAGATTGAAAGATTTGACTCCTTAGGACATCACCTTACAAAACATAGCTCTGTTCCTTACCTATGCATCAGTTCTGGCAGTATATATGAATAGTATGTGTGTTTATAGCAACATTTTTCAGGCTTCCTGATTTAATGATTGCCAATGGTTGGAGCAATAAATCATTATTAATGTGTTAAATTTGTCACTATTATTGACAAATCCACTGAGTAAAGCAGAAGGTGTAAAATGTTGATAGGTAGAGAAGAGTCGTTTAGATGTACAGCAGCATTCCTTGCAGTGGAAGAACCTTGAGCAAGATGAAAAAGCAAAGTGAGGCTTCCTTGCCCTAAGGGAGTGATTCTGTGTTCATCTCTGGTGTGACCAGTCACTTTTTAATGTGTCTCATCATTATTCACTGGGTTGGATCACTGCCCACAGGGATGGGTTTATGGGTGCCCTGGAGTTTTGTGTCAGTGGAGGGCGATGTACTCTGCTCCTTCAGGGCTGCACTGAAGGCAGCTCTCACAGAGACACACTTACAGGTTTTATTGTTGAAGACAACAGTGCCAGCAGCACTTAGCAAGGCTGCAGAGTGCAGGCATTGTGCTGCTGCCAGTCAGCGTGAAGGAAGATGAAGGACAACAGACAAGGAAGAGGCAGCCAGAAGAGGAAAAGCAAGGTCTTAAATGGAGAAACAACAGTCACCTACTTCTGTGGCTACAGATGGAATGATTTTGTCTGCTCTGCTTCAGTCTGAGAGCAATCCTGTCATCAGGCCTGAAAGTTTTATTCTGAAAGACAGATCCTTGTCCTCACAGTGGTTCTAAGCAAGTAGGAATAGGATTAAAGCCATAAGTGTCCTTGATATCCAATCCCCTTACACACCAGTTGCAGCAATAGCAAGCTATGGCATCTCTATTTGCATTTCCAGCCTCTTTGCTTCTTTGGTAATGCCAACTAACACCTTTTTTATCCCCCCCGTTATAAAACCCACTTTCCTCAGGAATTTTTTATTCAGTTTTTATTGATGAAAGCATAATAGTGTTCCTGGAGCTAAAAACCACACAGGGCAGCTTCATCTCCTTATAGCTGTGTAGAACCTCAGGCTTAGTGATGCTGAACTCTGTTGGAGCTTTTCCACAGACTTCAGTTACTTCAACCCTTTCAAGCTGTTTATAATGCTGCCCCTGGCTATACTCCTCATATTTATTGATCACTTTCCTTCCAAATCATTGATTAATAACATTTACATTCCTTTCTCCTTAGAGTTTCAATTCACTATTTAGTGTTGGTTTCTAGTTATGCCTGGAAGGAGCTCAGCAATGTCAAAGTTACTACATTTCCCATGCAAGGGCATCATGATGGTGCTGTTGATCATCATTACTGATCAGTCCTAACCTCCTGGTTGATGCTTTCTTTTCCCAAGTGGTTATAAGCAGTATTGCTTGTAAAATGCTTCATAAGATCAGAACAATCAATCTACTACCAGGTGATTCACAAGAACCCTTCAGCAGACCTCTATAAGAGAGATTTTAACTCTGTATCTTATATTTTTCAGATCCATTCCTCAAAAAGCAATATAGCATTATAAAGCACAGGATCTGTGGAGCAGGAGATAATGTACAATTAAACATAAACTCATTACAGGCAAAAAAGAACCACACTCACTTGTTGCAAGACCAAGTTCTATATATGAGCACTGCCCTCTGCTGCTCAGGGATTTTTGTTAAAACAGAGTTAATTAAACAAGTTTCAGTATTTGTTTTTAATTAAAATGTTGATACAGGTTTGTCTGTGAGAAACCAGCCCTGGAGCTTCTTGCTTTGAAGAAAAGCCCTTATTTATCGCTTCTTGCAAACACAAACCACCTGTGTTCTTATGTTAACAAAGCTAACTTGTATTTTGTCAAGCATCTAGAAGATGCATGCATCTTCTCAGGCAGAGAAGTGGTTAAGGAAAACATACTTCTAAGCAATTACAACTTTCAGAACTAATCTTGAAATCCTTCATTCTGAATTGGGACCCCAGGAAGACAAAGGAACAGAATGACTTTAAGTTGTGAAGCTGCAAAAGAGCACCTCTTCCTAAAACAAAGGCAAAAGAATTGAGATGCTGGAGTGGGTTGCCCAGGGAGGTTGTGAGTGCTCCATCCCTGGCAGTGTTCAAGGCCAGGCTGGATGAAGCCTTGGGTGGCAAGGTTTAGCGTGAGGTGTCCCTGCTTATGGCAGGGGGGTTGGAACTGGATGATCTTAAGGTCCTTTCCACCCCGAACTATTCTGTGATTCTATGATCCAAGATACCCCCTAGTGACCCCCACTGCTAATGATGAAATTTGGCCTCCTCAGCCAATGGAGAATTTCAGCACAGCCCCAACCAATAGGGGAAAACGAAGCACTAGAAATGGCCTCTGGGTCAGTTGGGATCCTTTGTGTCCTAGAGGGGTTTAGTGCTCCTCTGAGGAAGAGTGCCTTTTTAGTGGTGCTGAGAGGAGAGCTTGGGAGCAGTTTGCTGCTTGGAAGTATTTTGTGGCTTTTTTTTTTTTTTTTGAGTATTGCAGGTCAATATTTTTAGTGGTTTTTTTTTTTTTTTAGGGTTTTTTTGTTTTTTTTTTTTTTTAGGGTTTTTTTGTTTTTTTTTTTTTTTAGGGTTTTTTTGTTTTTTTTTTTTTTTAGTATTGCAGGTAAATATTTTTTGTGGTTTTTTTTTTTTTTTTTGAGTATTGCAGGTAAATATTTTTAGTGGTTTTATTTTTTTTATTGCCTTAATCTTAGGGATTTGTTGGTATTAGCTTTTATGTTGCTTTGATGGTGTATTGCTATATAGGTGTAAGTAATGGGTTATAGAAGAACATTGGCTTCTAGAAGCAGTGTATCTGCTTAAGCTATCAGTTTGGTTTGAAGAGCACTGTAAGCCAAGTTAATGCATGTTCTATAGAGCATGTGAATGCTTTCATTGCAAGCAAGCTATCATGTGTTTTTTCATTAGGATAAAGATATCTCTCTCTTGTGATGCATTTCTTACTTTAAAAATGCTTGGTTCAGCTGTTAAGCTTTTAGGTGGGAAGCCTTCTTTTCTTCCTTTGTGCTTTTGCTGTGAAGCTTGCTCTGGTGTCCATTTACTACATGGTAGGGGACTAAGAACTCAGTTGCTGAGGTGGAAAGCAGTCTTTGTTACAGTTTTAACACCTTTGCTTGTATTAGGGCCTATGATGAGAGCAAGGCTAATGCTCTGGAGCTGTACCTGATGAAGGCTCTCTGCTTCTGTGTTCCGAGAGCAAAATCTGCAGTGCAGGTTAAAATATTGCATGTTCCTAAGCTTGCTTAGCTTCCAAATCCTGCTGTGTATCAGAGGCTAACAGGTTTTCTTTTCTATGCCAATATTACAGCTTTTGAGTAACTATTGTATTAAAGCATGGTTTCTGAAACTTTTAGAGTCTCCCTTTCCTATCACTGTGGCTATGATGATAGGAGGACATTCCAGTTGCTAATGAACTTTTCCTTGCTGCCTGTTACTGTGAGAGGCATGTGATCGAGCAAGCTCGCTTTTACCATCTTGCTAACCATGTAGTAGTACCTGTAGAGGGTGGATTTGTTAACCCTGGCTCCAGGCCTTGCAACTGAAATACTGTGCAAGTATTTTCCCCCTCCCTAAATGTACTGTAGTACTTAACAAAGAGAAATAGCACATCAGAGATGCTACTGACCTGAGAGCCACTTAATATTTCTGGCTGTGATTACTGCAAAGTAGCTGTTATACAGATTGGTTTTTACAGTGTGCCTATTCCATAAAGTTAGTTGTAGGTAGTTACTTATTAATTATGTGGTGTACCAGCCTTGAAAAACATCTGAAGAGTGTGTGTATATATTGTGTATATGTGTTTGTATGAATGTATTCACTTTTGTGATATTTTGGGTCTGTGTTCTTCTAGTGCTTAGCTCTATAACCAGTACATAGTTAGTGCTTCCTTTGGGTGAGTTGACCTATTGAGTTGAGTGGTAAAGGGTTATTTTTCAAGGCCCATACTTAAAAAACTGGGTTTCTTTGCACCTACCACTTAATCCCATGTGCAGTGACTTCACTGCAGAGGAATTCCTTTGGAGTCATTAGTTAAATTGATCCTGACTGTTGTGTAATTGTATGGCCTTGTGAAAGTGTATTTACCAGACCTTGAAAGGACTTGAAGCAGTAGTTATAACTTGGTTTATTTGGCTGTTACCTTGAGTAGAATGAGAGCTGGATAACTGGGCAGTCAGTAGCTGCTTTTATTCACTGCCTTGCACAGAACCAGCATGGGCAGAAGATGTCTCACCATTGCTTTAAGGACACTTCCATATAGAAACTGGACTGAATTATTTCAGAGTGCGTCCTGGAGAAGTTGTTTCCCTCTAGAGCTGTTTCTGTGCACTCACTGCTTAATGATCACAGGATCATGAAAAATGGACTGATACTTTGGACTGTTCAGCTTTAAGCTGAACATTGAGGTGTGATGTTTGGGCTGTTCTCTGCTTTGTTATGACATGTCATATTAAACCTGGTTTTGGGATTGGGGGGGAAAGGCAAAGCCTTTTTAATGTTAATTTAAAGAGAGAGCAAGAGACTGGGGGTTTATCAGCAGAGAGATGCCAGAAGCTGGATTGGCTTAGGTGGGGGGGGGGAAGCACAGGTTCTCCCCTCTCTGTTCCTGCAAGCATCTCCCTGGTAAGCTGGCAGAGGGGCTCAGAAAGCTCTGGTCTCTTCCTCTCAGACACTAGTGAGGGCTCAGCAAAGTACAGAAGCACCAGACCTCTCATTGGGCTGCAGTTCCCAAACAAGCTCAGCTTTGTCAAGACCAGGAACTTTCTGGAATATGCGTGGGGATGAGAAACAAAGAGGACAGGATGAGTGTTGCCTGACACCAGGAATCCAGCTGACAGCTCTGGCTTGTCTCCTCCTCTCTTTCAGAACAAGAACATGGGGGACAGGAGACCAGCAAAAGAGGCAGAGCCCAGGGCTGCTTCTTGCCATCTGTTTAAATGGAGCATGAGGAATGAAGCAAGAAGATTGAGGACTTTTTGGCAATGGCCAGCAAACTCGCCTGTATCCCCTCGACGTTTGGCCAAGGCTGGCTTTTTCTATATTGGTCCAAGAGATGAAGTACGGTGTTTCTGCTGCAGTGGTGTCCTGAAGGACTGGGCACCTGGTGATTGCCCAGTAGCAGAGCACCGGAAGTTCTTCCCTTCCTGTAAATTCATTTGTGGTGAGGCTGTTGGGAACCAAGAGATCCTTCCTCCTCAGGAAGCTGTTGACAGTGTGGATGGGCAGGTCGTCAGCCTTTTACAGGGGGTGGACAGTGAGGAGGCAGCTGTGCCCCATGAGCCAGAACACCCAGCGATGGTAACAGAGGAGGCGAGACTATTGACGTTTCAGAGCTGCCCACGATACCCTGCCATGCATTGTCAGGCACTAGCTAGAGCAGGATTCTTTTACACAGGTAGGTGCTCTGGGGAAATGTGTTCAACTTTGTTCCAAGCTAACTTTTAAAGGTGTTGCTGTGTTTTATTGCTCATACAAATACTTGCAAGTATGTGTAGTGTAGTTAGAAAGCCCATCCTTCTTCAGCCTATGCTGCTTCACTTGTTGCCTGTGTACAATTCACTACTATGTTAACTCCTGTTTGGGTACTGAGGGGCCCACTAGTGAGTCAGTTCTCTTACTAGCATGAGTAGAAAAAGTGGCATGTTTTAAACACCTCTTTACTGGCAGGAAAATGTGTGGATTATGACTTATTGGGCCTATTTCTTGCTTGCACTTCTAAAAGGACTTGAAGCACTTGCTTGGTATGTTTTGTGTAAGCTTTGTCTTTAACTGAAGCCTTCTCTTCTCAAATACCTAAAGCAGTAGTCAGTCCATTTGGCTGTCACTGGCTGTAAGGACCCTGGACTTGTAGAAATAACAGAGACCCTTTTTTATGAGGAAAATAGGCAATACTTATCCTATGCATCTGAATATTAACATGTCATTGTTTTTACCCTTGAGAAGGCTTTGCTGCTTGGATAACAGGCTTGTAGAAGTGCTTGTCCTTGCACTGACCAGTCAGAAGAAATATTTACAGGACATTAATGCTTGACTGTAATTAAATATTGGGGGAACCCTTCAGTTCTTTGAAAGCTGCTGTTATAATATTTCTGTGTGACTTCTGTATAGGATAATGTGTTTGTATTTACACATCAGTCTGAGATATGGAAGGAAGTGACAGGGTGCATAAACTAAAGATGCCTCAGCAGAAACCAACCTTCTCATCCTGAACTCCTTGCACTCTTGTTGAAGTACAGCAAGCCTGACCCTGGGGACTCATTAGGGAGCAGCAGTGTGCCATGGCACTCCCCTGTGCTCACTTGAGCAGGAGAACTCTGGAACTGAGCACTTGGGTTAAGCCAAACTGTGCTCGGAGATGAGAGTGTTTGGAAAACCATGTCTATGACCCAAACTCAGTGGTGGCTTTTACTGATGCTGTTGTTGCATTGCCCTTGAGGCAGGGCATTGGTAGGTAGTGCTTAACTGTGGCTTTGATTGCTTCTGGCTGTGCCTGCTGCTGGTTGTAGGAGACTGTGGTGAGGAAATAAGTATAGGTGTAATTAATTACATTTCTAAATGCAGGCAAGAAGGGGTTGGGTTGCTGTGTGCGTACCTGGGAGCTGTGGGGCTCACATGCCGGCTGCCTGTTATCTTGTGACCCAGCTCTAGAATCATCTGAACCAGCTGCAGCTCTGGGAGTTCAAACTCTCATCAGTTTTCCTGCCCCATGAATTTGCACAGTGTTGAAGTGTCATGTGCTCATCTGTTCTGTTCTGTCCTGTAGCCTGTGCTTTGTGTTGAATCCCTCCCCAGGCTCTCATCCAGGGCTAGTAGAGCATATAGCATCTCGGATGTCAAATAATCCCTTAATGTCTCTTTCAGGACAAGGTGGTATAGTGAGGTGCTTTTCATGTAATGGAGGTATGAGGAACTGGCAGATTGGAAGTGATCCTTGGTGGGAACATGCCAAATTGTTTCCAGGGTAAGTCAGGTTTGGTTGGCAAATGTCTTTTGTTGCAAGACCAAAAGATATGCAATGTGTTCCACACTGATTCTCTACTTCATAAGAAGGGGGGAAATCATGAGCCTCTTTATGTATGGAGTGGGGAAAACCCATAATACACCATCTTTAATGAATATAGCAGCTTGCTTATAACCTGATAGCACTCTTTGCTTCTAAAATGCAAACTCCTGTTGCTTGTGATATCCTGCACTAACGCGTTTCAATCTTTTTGCTTATAGGTGTGATTTCTTATTGCAGTCAAGGGGGAGAGACTTCGTCAGCCATGTTCAGGAGTCCCTCTCTAACACCCAATTGCTAGTGAGTCAAGACTTGTGTGTGTAGTGGATATGGGGATTTGGTACATAGGGAGCATTTTGAACTCATGCTTCTTTTGTGACTGTCATTTTCAGAGAGATTCCAGGGGTTGGACTGGGCAAAATCCATCTGCTTCCCAAGGTCAGTGCTGTAATGACATGGTGGTGTCTTCTGTTTGGAGTGGTGTAGTCCTGCTGCTTGTACCCCACCCCAATACTGTGCATTCTATGTACATGGTGCTTGTGAGATGTTTTGATGTTATAGGAGCTGTTTCACTTTATTTCTTAGGAAATGGTCTCTAGCACGAAAGTAAAGCTGCTTGTTCTTAGAGACCTCTCAGTCTAAGACAAGCAATATTTAGTCTAGATAGTCATGTGATTTTTTTTTTTTTTTGGGTGCTTGCCTAACCTTCCTGATATGTGCATGCTCTTGTTGTTGTGTCTATTTGTAGTCTTTCACATCACAGCATTTTAAACGTCCTTGTTAGGAGACCAGGGAACAGCTAGAGGGTCTGGTTGTTCATGAAAGTATTGATCCTGGGGATTATTTGCATTCATCAGTTGGGAATTGAAGTAGGTGAAATTTGGCTTCCATAACTGTGGAGAACTGATATTCCTCATCCTTTTGAAAATCTATCCAAGATGATGAGCTTAAAGACTGAGTCCTTTGAATGGACCAACAGTTGAATTTCCTGCTTCTGTCTCTATTGATGAATGGTTGAGCTAGATATGAGGTAGGAGATACTTCAATTGCTTTCATGAAGATGAAGTGGAACATCCCAATTTTGAGACTTCTGAGATGTGAAAATAAAGATAAGGCTTCTCGGCAGGGGCCAAACATGGGAGACTTGGTTCATTGGTACAGTAGAATAAACCATCCAAACCTAGTCTCTTGCTTTAAATGAAATTGCTTTTGACTTTCCTGTTAGTTGTGTTTGGAAGTAAAAACTAAATCTGGATGTTGCTCTAGTCATATAGATAGCTTGAAGAATGTTCTAGGTCATATTAATGCTATTTGATTTAAAACAGCTTCAAGCTTCAGCTACTTTTTCCCCGAAGTTCAGCCTTTTTGGTAAAGTATCTGTTCACTGCTTTACAGAAAGTCTGAGGAGCTTGGTCAATCAGGCTCTTCACTACCTGGATGAGTTTGTCATAGCGTATCGTGTCATTGAGATGGGCTTTGACATCATGAGAGTGTGTAAGGCCGTACAGAATAAACACATGACGACTGGGACTTCCTACGTCTCCGAGTCTGAGCTGATTGCTGATGTGCTGCAGGCAGGCAGGGAGGAGTGCAGCAGTGCAGAGAGCAGAGGTATGCCTCACACCCACATACCTGGGGGTGCTTAACCTCTATTTCCCTTCACTTGCATGTCCTGTGGGTCTGCCTCCTCTCTTCCTAAACTGGAATTAAGAGTAGAAGCCTGCCTTTGTTTGAGAGGCTGGGAATAATGAGGTTCTGCTTTAAAGAAACCTGAGGGAGTTGTGATTACTGGAGTTATCAGTAACTGTATCTGCCTGCAGTGGGCTATGGTATAGATAGCCTCAATGTTTTCTGCTGCCCTTAGACTTGCTGTAGCAGACAGGGAGGAGGCTTATGTGCAATTTCACACCTGATGCAATTGGCTGAAGCAAGACCTCTTGGATAGGTATTCCAAGCCTATTTAAAACTGAATCAGTAACTTAATCAAAAATAGCAAGATTTGTTTAGATAATACATATTCTCCTTACCTGTGTTGTGGAGTCAGCCAAGTGAAGCTTATTTGAAGATGCAGTTGCACACAGGCTTTCTCTGGTAGAAAGTCTGCTTTGCAAAGCTCCTGTCTCTATATCATGGTCTGCTATTTCTTTAGCTAAAGGCAAAATAAACCCCCCAACGAATGTCCACAAACCAGAAGTGGGATTAAATAGTAGCACAGGAGCAGGAATGAGCAGCTGATGGCTCCTGCCATCTGATAGATAAACCAACTTTGAGGAAACAATGGGATGTGGACATGTCTTTGTAGGGAGGTTAAGTGTGCAGTGATGGAAGCACCACAGAGAACATCTTCACCAGGCTCTATGTGAAGCTAACAGCAGAGTAAAGGGGCTACTGAAATCAGGAGTATTTCCTCTTTGTAAACAGCACTGACATCTTCTTTCCTGGTTATACAGGTGCTGCTCAGGGAGACGCTGAAGCATCAAGTTCAAGACAAGAGATGCAGTCTGTGCGACAGAGAGAACCAGGTGCACCGGGCTGGTAGTGGTGGTGAAATTGAGCCTAGGCACAATTGGGATAGGTTTTCTAGTAATAGTATTAGTGATCATTATTTGGTTTTAATGCTGAAGGGAAATGTGTGCCAACTTGGATGATAACAGATCAGAGACCCTTAGTCAGGGTTTAGAGTTCCACTGTGTGGAAAATTGTATTAAAGCTTCAGTTTATCAGGGTAATTTATACACTGTGGTAAAACATGTTGGTGGACTGAGCAGGGACAGATCATGTGTAGATAAACCAGACTCTGGAATAGCTGTAGCTTTACAGCTTAAACAAAGCTTGTATGAGAGGTACTTCTGCCATCTTAAGTCAGTCTCTGAATGAAGTGCTGAGCCACTTGCAATGTGACTGCCTAAGATGACAGGACAGTCCCTTTGGGGCTGGTAAAATACTAAAGCTTGGGCTTTTCTTTCTTTTTTGGGGGAAAGGAGAGTCTCGGCTGAGCATGGAAGAACAGCTCCGACGCCTGCAGGAGGAGAGGATGTGCAAAGTGTGCCTGGACAAAGATGTCTCAGTTGTGTTTGTTCCTTGTGGCCATCTGGTAGCATGTAGGGAATGTGCCTTCAGTCTGAGGTTGTGTCCTATCTGCAGAGCAGTCATCCAGGATCGAGTGAGGACGTTCATGTCCTGAACCATGATGTACCAAAGGGGAAAGATAAGTCCATATGGCCCGTTCATAATGTAGCAGAGGAAGGAACTAAATAAATAGTTTGCTGGAGCAATCCTATTTGCAGGGTATCTTGGCATACGTGTAAAACCTCACCAAATGTGCCTCCTATGTGTGCACAGTGTTTCTAGTAAGAGCTGTTCATTTGCTGTAGTTGTGCTAACCCTGTTGTTAGGACTGCTCCAGAAAAACTCTGCTGGTTCCTTTTGTCCTCCAAAAAGAAGCTTTTGTTGATGGATTCTCTTTCTCCAAATTCTTGCATTCTCACATGAATCCTTGCTCTGTGCTGAAATCAAAGGCTGTTTTCAGTGGACTCTAGTTCTTTTTCATTCGGCAGTTGTTCAGAGGTTATTCTGCTAGCTTTGGTGGCTTCCTTCAGTCAGTTTGAGTCAAATGGCTGTGTCTTTATAAAAACTGTGTTCCATTGCTCATGAGTATTCTAAGTCTCAATGTATTGTGTGGGAAGGAAAAATTAGCTTTTCCTTCTGAGCTCTGTGCTGTCTTTCCCTCTCCCCCACGTTGCATGAGGCTTGGGCTTTTATACGGACCAAAATGCACATTCATTCCGACACAGGTGGCCAGCCTTCAGAAGAAGTGGCCAGCACTCTAAAAGGGTCTCCAAGGGTTGATAGAAACATGGACATACTTACATTTGCCAACTTCTAGTACATAAGTATCACACAGAGACTGTATCAAATGAGTTGTATGCGGGGTCCCAAGTCCACAGTACGCCACAATCTGCCTGATACCCCTGATAAGAGTATATGACAGAGTTTCTCACCATGGGTCTTGATCCAACACAATTCACAGGGAAAGCACACAGTATCTCTACATTCTCCACCCATCTCGCTTCTCCCTTTACAATTGCCCATTTATCATGAGGATTTGGGGATACAAATCAGGCTTCTTTTCCAGATGAACACACTCCAGGTCAAAAGCATTATCCAGGTCAGCATCGGAATTATCAGGTGTCAGAATCTCAGGAACAGAGCAGCACCAGTCCGGTGAATGTGCACAGGCTCCTTCTTGGGGTCAGTAGGGCCTGAGTCAAAAGGATCGTCTTCATCTCTGCCTTTGGTCTTTGCAGCCAAAGCGACAAGCGGTGGAGGTTCCAGGGCAGGTGGGGGTGGGGGGGGCAGTGGGCTCCACGATCTCTTTTTTAATGTCTCTAGTGTCTCTAAACCAGTTCTCCAAGTGACTGACCAATTTTTCCCAGTGTCACTGTCTTTTGTGGCTGCGTCCCATGGTTTAACTCCTGCTGCATCCCACAAACAGACCTCTGGTGCGGCAGACTCATCAATCTGTGGATAACACACCTTTGACCATTTCAGCGTTAACTTTAAGTCTGTCTCTTTAAAGGTTGCTCCCTTCACCTTAAGAAGGACTAAAAACACCCATAAAACAGAGGCTTCTTCCTGAGCGATTTGTTCACAAGTCGGTATTTGTCATCCTGCTTCTGGCTGAACCAGTCCCGATTTAATCACTGGCCGGGCCTTTTTTCTTGACTGACTCAAAACACATCTGTTTGGTGCCAACCCCAGCACTACTGGCAGTGCAAAAGTCATGGATACAGCGCCGCTTGCAGTATTTTTTGGAGCAGTAGCCACAAAAACAAAAGCTACTGCTGCTCTTTCAGATCTCATGTCCTTTAAAGTCTCTAAAACCAATCTCCACACCGTGGAGTGCTTTGGGGCCTCTTTGGACCCCTTACTAATTTTGTCCCACAGTGCCTGTTCGATTCGGTCCCATTCTGGAACCTCGAACACAGCCTGTACCGAGGATAGGTAACCCCGGTCTCGGGACCATTTTAACAGCCTTTTTAAGGCGGCACTATCGCATTGCAGTCCTCTCTTAGAATATTTTGGAGGAGCTTCACCACTGCCTGTTCCTCTTTGGATAGCCAGTACCCCTTCTCCTCTCCGGCTGCTCACCTGATTAGGGCGAGATTCCCAGGGTCAAGCTCAGTTCCGTTCCAAGGCCTCTGCCTCCCAGGCTCTCCCTTTGTCGTCCAGGCCCAGATGTCTTTTTCCTTTCCCATTGCCGGGGCAGTGCTGATTCCGGCCGGCTTCACCGCCCCCTCTTTCCCGTCGGTTCCTCAACCCTGCTTTGTGAGGTTCCAATCTGAGGGTCCCTGTCAGGTGCCACCTCTTGATGTGGGAGTCACGGACAGCGCTGGGGTGATCAATGTGATCAAGCGAATGCCATTTGATTAGACAAAGTGTCAATGTTATATAGAGATTCTTAGCACAGCTGCAGTGATTTGGCAATTGTTGATTGGGCTCCTTAACCCTTAACAATGCTAGGGCTGGATAACACCATCCTGGGAACTCGAGCCCCAGAACTTCTCAGCTCCCCCTCTCCTCTGCCTGCCTCTGAGTTCTTACAGCTGCTGTTTCTTTTACTCCCTAATCCGTGGCCTTCAGTTTCTCTTGACTCCGTTTCTGTTCTCAGGCAGGCTGCCTTGCACCAAGATCTCTGGATTGCTCACAATCAGACTGCCTGTCCACAGCAGCTTTCATAGAATCATAGAATAGTTCGGGTTGGAAAGGACCTTAAGATCATCCAGTTCCAACCCCACTGCCATAAGCAGGGACACCTCACACTAAACCATGCCACCCAAGGCTTCATCCAACCTGGCCTTGAACACTGCCAGGGATGGAGCACTCACAACCTCCCTGGCCAACCCCTTCCAGTGCCTCAGCACCCTCACAGGAAATAATTTCTTCCTTAGATCCAGTCTAAACCTCCCCTGTTTCAGTTTGAACCCGTTACCCCTTGTCCTGTCACTACAGTCCCTAATGAAGAGTCCCTCCCCAGCATCCCTATAGGCCCCCTTCAGATCCTGGAAGGCTGCTCTGAGGTCTCCACACAGCCTTCTCTTCCCCAGCCTGAACAGTCCCAACTTTCCCAGCCTGTCTTCATACGGGAGATGCTCCAGTCCCCGATCATCTTCAGGGCCCTCCTCTGGACTTGCTCCAGCAGCTCCATGTCCTTTTGATGTGGAGGACACCAGAGCTGCACATAATGCTCCAGGTGAGGTCTCACGAGAGCAGAGTAGAAGGGCAGGATCACCTCCTTGGACCTGTTGGTCACGCTCCTTTTTCATAGGAAACAGAATTGCGTTGCTGTGCCAGACTAGGTATTGTATCTGGGTTGAGGCTCTCACTGGCTTTATTTTGCCTCTAAATAACAAAAACAGTTTAAGCAGAGGTGCTAATCTGATAAGGGAAAACAAAGCCAGCTCAGTGTTGGAACAGTGTTATTTCCTCCTAATATTTAGCTCAGTGTGGCTGGAATCTTGCCTGAGCATCACCAGGATTCCAAGGCTTTGAATGTACCAGCTGTTTCTGGTGATTCTTTTATGTAGCACTTTTGAAAATTATGACTTTTCCACGTCTGGAAGGATGGAGCCTTTTTCTATGGGAAGGTTTCCCTTCAGAAATATGGGGTTTTGGCTAGAAGTATCTCAAGTGCTGCCTATCCCCAATAGAGGGCACTCCAAACGTGGATAAGGGAACCCCCTGGAGCAAGCCTTGGGCTGCTCCTTGTTCTCATAGCACACTGGAGATGTTAGTGTCTCCCTCCCCCAAACAGGGCCATCGCATGACCTCACAGCACTTACAGGAGGTCTGGCACAAGCAGGCCAGGAGGAAGGTTGTCACAGCAACAAAATCTGTTGTTTCTACTGTCTGAAGGAAGGAAAAATAACTCCAGAAGTGATATTTACTCACAGCTTCCCCCGATTAGAACTCAGGATGTCAGGGTTGCAGTGGGTATCTGGAAGGGAACTTACACAGGAGCAAAACTGATTCTCTTAGTGCTTCTACTCTTGGGTTTATAAAAGAGGATTTTGCTTCCAAGGCTCCTTCTGCAAGAAAGGTGCATCTTTACCTTAGTACTTTATGGGTTTATTTCTTTAATTCTCCTGTCGCTCCTCTCCCTAGCTCTTCTGAAAAGCACCACTCGTGCCAAGTAACCTTGAACAGATCAGGCAAGACAATGAATTACAATAATACTTGGAAAGTACCAGCCAAAGAATGCCACAGATGGTGACAAGTGCTCTGTCTCTGCTTGATACTTCGCATGCTGGGAGATGGAGCTAACAGAAGTGCATTGTTTATTGTTTTATTAATTGCTGCAGCTCATTAATGCAACTTAATTACACTTAAATTCCCCCTTTCCCTCAGCCCATTCCCTCCCCTCAAAATTATCCTGTCACAAGAAAACCCATCAGGATGGTGCCAGTCTTGTGCCTGGAATAAGAGCGGCTGCTTGGTGAAGAAGGCAGGTACAAAAAATCTATGATCCATGAAGAACTAGGCCTCTTCCAGTGTCCTGTAGCAGGCTTCAGCTGTGTATATGGCTACACCAGTGTTAATTTTATGTAGATGGGCAAACCCAGAGTATGTTACAACTGCTCGGAGAATGGCTTGGCATGTTGAAATGGGGCGATGCTCCATGCTGAGTAAAGATTTGGTGGTTGTACTAGTTTTTAGCTGTTCAACATTATAGGAGTTAAGTCACTGAACACTGAAATTCAGGACAAATGCCTACTGCTAAGGTGCTGGCCATGTCTAAAGGATAGAGAATGATGAAGGGAGTCCTGGGTGAGGCAGGGGAGGAGGGAGGAGTTCTCATCTATAACTTAAACCCAAAAAAGCCTAAAGAACTCAAATGTAAATAGCCCCCACCTAGTTCTAACCAGGCAGGGAGGAGATGAAATTGTGTTAGGGGTTTTAGGCTCTTTTCAGAACAAGGGGAAGAAACTAACTACAGAACATATGAAATGTCCCAGGATATTATGCAGTGCTTCCTCCTTTATGGATCCATGGTGCAAGGAAGCAGCTCCGACTCCACCTGTATCTCTTGTGAGAGGTGCTTGGTGAACATGTTCTGCTAGAGGTCTTCAGGCCTGTATCATTTATCAGCTGGTACCACCAGACTATGGTAGGAATGGTTCATCAGGGCACTTGGAGAATTAAGCCCCAACTTCATGGTCGTTCTTCAATGTACATTCATTACAGTTGGAAAGAAGACAAGGAATCAAAAATGGAATGGAGTTCACCATCCTGCATTTCCTCTGCCAAAGATCAGGCCACAGGTCATTGTTTCTTGCATCACCTTGGAGCACAAGGTTTATCCATCCTCTGGCTTCTCTTTACTTATGCAGGCCTGTAGGGAAGGGAAAGAAGTGAAGGCATCAGTATGGAGCAAGTACTAAGTTTCTTACTTAAGACCGTAGAAATGGTGTTGAAATAATTAAGACACTTTTTTCCTTTCTGGGTTTCTAAATATGATTGACTACAGAGGAGGAGTAGGATTGAGAGCTCAGAAGTAATGTGGTTAAGTACTCTTCAAGTCTGGGAAGAATGCTATACCAGACCTGAATGTACTGCAGTTAGACTGAGGAATAGATAGGAGCTAAAGTGTTAAGATGTATGTACCCTCAGCATTTGGAGCTACCTAAAATTTGGTTAGGAATTCTAAAGACTATGGCTCATCTCTAGGATCAAGCAGCTTCTTGGAATTGCAGTGATGTGCTTCTTGTGTAGGTGCAGCAGTATGAGCAGATCTACTTCTGTAGCCAGCAGTGAAGATGAGTGAATGTTTTCGGCTGAAACGTCACCTCTTAAAGATGCAGCTTCAGGTTGGTCAAACCAGTTTGCAAATTCATGTTGGTATTCAGCAGATTGTTTGTTTGGGCAAATGTCTACCTAGAAAGAAAATCAGAATCACTTTGTGTGTTTTCTCTTCTCAGACAAGCTGGATTTTTCCTATTCAGGTAGAAGCTTCCTTTGTAAAGTATTCTGATCATCAAAGTTTAGAAGGAGTGGAGGAAAAGGAAACCTAAAGGAGCTCTCCCTTTCTCTCCCCCAGTGTTTCAGACTGGATTTTGAATTGAAGAATGTTATTTGTCTACCTGTCATTTGGTCTATTGAAGAACCTACTTTTAACCTATAGCTAGAGCCCTATTGTGTGGGGTGTAGTCCTTTAATGCTGCCTATGGCTACCAGACTGCCTCACAACAGAATTGATCAGGGAGTATTAAAGTGAGCAATTGCCAACTGGAGCCTGAGATCATTGAATTAACCCACACCTCATGTTGCTGCCCTGTCAATGCTGAAGTCTACAGCTGATAAAAGTAGCACCCTTTGTTACCATCTTGCCCTTTCCACTGGTAGGTCTGAGGAAAGGGAAGTGGGTGAAATCTGGCTATGCAACTAAATTCAAAGCTTTTAAGGCATTAATGTAGTACTTGAGGTGTCAGATCAGTGAGTGTTATGGACTGGAGCCTCACAACTGTGCAGTTCACTGCTTGGCCTTATAAAGAGAATCTTAAACAGCAGGAAGAGCTATTGCTCATCTTTACCTCTTAAATAAATAGAGACTACCTCCTGTCATCTGGCAGGTTCTTGATTTAGCACTAAATCACATACAGAATCATGCTTTGGGGCTATTCTGCTTTATAATTGAGATTGCACACGGCTTCTTTCTGAAACCAATCAGAGAATGATGTCAAAAGCTGAATGGATGCAGGAGGCAGGAAGTGCTGACAAATGATCCTGATGCTCTGGGCCTTCTTCTGTCTTGGCAAGTACATGCTGGGTACTGGGAGATAACAGCTGTAGTCAGACACTTCAGAGTTCTCTTGGTTAACCCTTCCAGAGCTCTGAGTGCAAGAAAAGCTTCCTCTCCTCAAATGATGTAGAAACTGTAGATTCTTCTACTGCAGGTGAAGAAAAGCAACCCAAAGCTGATAGCCTGTCCTGTGCAGCCTAAGAGAGACAGTGATGCAAGCAGGCAGGGCCTGAACTTGAGCTTTAGCTAAGGGAGGGGTAAGAGCTCAGCCTTTCCTTCCTGAGAACTCATTGGAAACATTCTCTTTTGGCCTCAGGAGAATACTTTTGACTTGCAAGATGTGATTTCTTATCCTTTAGCCAGCACTTTGACCCAGAAACTCATGCACTGAAGGCTTTAATGTATCTTCTATCAAGATTCCTAATGCACTGTTAGTAAGTCATTACTGCAGTGCCTTGGTTGGGCAGCAGCAGTGAGGTTAAGGTTAATTCTATTACATCCTAAAACTTCCAGAGCAATTTTTTCACTGATAATTTTGAGTCTCTGTTACTTAGCCTTGTGACTTAAATAGGAACTATTACAACCAAAGCCTCTGGAGTCAATGAAATGTAGAACAGAAGCAGTTGTGAACTTACAATGGACATAACTGTGTGTAAGCACTGTTGTTGCTCTATGAGTGCTGGAGGTGCTAATGGCGATGAAGCACATCTAAATCATGCCTTTGTAACCAACACTACAAACCTGCTGGTTGATGTTTTTGTTGTGGCTGGCTTTTAGAAAAGGAAAACCACCACCTGACTTCACAATTCCTGAGGTTTTCCACTAACTGGAGCCTTGCAACTGAAATCCAGGAGGTCAGTGGATTACCATGGTAAAACTGGGGGATAATAGGTACTTCCAGCCCACAGTTCAGTTATCAGTAGGAGTTTGGGGGCATATTTTTTCCTCCTGGTAGGAGTAACACAGGTATTTTTAAACCCCTTTCAGTGCAGCAGGTGGAAGCAGAAATGGGGTGTACATTTTGCATACAGAGCTTAGGAGCTGATAACCACTGAAGTAGGAACACAGCAGTTTCCCTTCAGTATCTTTGAACTGCGACAGTAGATTAAAAGTTCTCTCACTCATAGGTTGTGTGCTTGATCCAGAGGTTACGGGGATTGGTCTTGGTCTTAAGTTGTGTTCATGGGTTTAGATCAGTGTCCTCTGTGGGGCTTTTAGATCTATGAACATCCATGTTGTTGGAGAGACTAGGGAAAAATGCAAGCCAGGGCAAGAGAAAGGGCACATTGCAAGGAGAGGGAGGGTGTGATCTCATCAAGAAGGACAGCTAAAACTGGAGTGATAGGATAATTCCATTAGGGAGTGAAGGAAAGTGATCCTGTTGTGGCAGCAAGGGAAGCGTGTCACTGGGACAACAGCTGACTGCACAGTGGGTGATGCTATCCTAAACTGAAAGTCAGTGATTGCAGTAAGCTCCAAGTTTGTAGTTGCAGAATAGATGTGGGTTTATTCTTATTTCCCTCAACAAGAAGGAATTCAAACAACAAAGCCCAAATGGCTGAGCTAGAGCTCTTTGATAAATTGAAGCTTGACCTCAATATCCCACACTGCAAAACTCAGTGACATTGTGAGCTGAGAAGCCTTCTCTGGCTCCCATTCATAAGCATGAAAGAAAGGCAAGAGCTAGGCTGAAATACATACACCAAAGTTGCTCTTTGGTGACTGCTGTGTGATTTATAGAGGGTCACCTTATCTACTGCTCAGCAGCTGCTTTCACCTCCTGTTAGCCAGGAAGAAATATGACATTGTGCTGGCAGAGGCTATCAGTAGATAAGCGATGGTCTGAAGAACAACACAGTCACTCGTAGCTTACAGTCTTACTGAGACCTTTGAAGTTTCACATTGATAGTTTCTGTTCCTATTACAGCCTCTCCATAGGGAAATCTTCATTCATTAAGTATCAGCTTCTTTCACACTAGAATGGGTCATTTTAAGGAAGCAGCAGCTCAAACCCCATGCTATGTAAGTGTGATGGTTCTTCAGCATGCTGCTATGTTAATAAATCAGGGAGTTGCTTCTAACGCCACAGCTTCTACAGACTATGGAAAACTCCATCTCACTATGACAAAATGAGAGGGGAAATCAATCTTCAGTCTCCTGTAGTATAATATTATAGAACCCCCAAAGTTACAGGGAAAATAACTGCTTTGCAGAAGCTGTTCTGCTCTTGTGCTGCAGTGACAAAGTGGGGAGTGAGTCTATACAGCTTTAGAGGGACACAACTACAGATCTATTTGAGGGCAGTTTTTCTTCCCTGAGCCCTGCTGTTCTCCCACATCCTTGTATCCTTCTTTCTGGCAGGACTCTGGTAACATTATTGCCCCAAAACAACCTCCTTTAGCAGCTGCTTTAAAAATGCTTGCATGCTGAACCACATTCTTGCAGCTCAATGTGAAGTGTATCGACACAGCAGATTGAATACTGCTTTAAACAGCTAATGCTGGCCTTTACGTTTGAGAATGTCCCAGAGAACCAGCTCTGAAGTGGACAGTGTGAAAGTGAGATCTTGTGCCTTCAGCAGGGGGAGGGATTAGCAGAGGGCAGAAGGTGGAATTCGACACTGGATCTCTGTTACGAACAATTCCCTTTTTGGCTTCCTGATCTCAGCCGAATTCTTAGGGAATTCTGCCCCGCACATGGAACCCTCTGTTCTTGTGGGCAACTGGATTTAAACAAAGCAGATCTGAGCCATCCTGCATACAGGCCATCTAATGCTCAGTTTAATTCAATTCACCGGTGTGTGTCAGCTGTGTACCCTACATATTCCCTAGAAGAACACACAGATACTGAGAGATCTTGTACTCAAGACAGTCAAAGTCTGTGGTGCTGCCATAAGATTAGTGAAGGATGACAAAAAAGAGGGCAAGTGATCAAAATTGCATGGATGTATAGGGCCAAGTGCAGTTATGACTGTGTAGAGAGCTTAAATACAGCCTAAATAACTAGATGGTGCATAGATTTTACCCCAGTAAAGATCTTTTCTGTCTGACAGACTCCAATTTAACCTTGAGACTGAGAATCACATCCTGCTATTGCTATGGATTACTCTCAGTATCCACTGAGGCTGACTATTCCTTCCTCACAGCTTCTTTACCTGCTGCTAGCAGCTACCTTTACCTGCTCAGGCACCATTCACTGCTGAAAAGCCTCTCTTGGTTTTCTTCAAGGAAAAGGTAGCTGGTACTTTGTATGCAATAACATCCTATAGTTGTCCCCACTGCTTCCTATCAAACAGCACTGCCACAAGCCAAGTACAGCAACAGCAGATTCACCCTGGGGCAGTTTCACCCCTTCTGGTGTCCAACTGTTTATTCCTTCCATGTCTGAAAAGCCTGGTGGAGAAATCAACCTGCAAGGAGGAAAAACCCCAAACCTGTGGCACCCTTGAGCCATCAAACCAAGAGGCATGGAAGCCTCTTAGCACAGGAGGTGATACTTACAGGTATGTCTGCTTGAACAAAAGGTTGGTGGGTTTTTCATTGACATGGTAGAGAGGAAATGGATCAAATCCACCAATGAAATCAACTGAAAAAAAATCAGAACTCAAATAAACAAACAAACATGGCCAGAAAGTTGAAAGGAAACTAAAGGAAAAGTCGGTGTATGTCATGGTGTAACACAAAAACCAGTGAGAGAACAGAGGAATGAGTGTTCAGCTATGGATTGTCTGGGGGGAATCTGCCTGGGCAGACCTCTCTGCTGGGCTGGGCAAGTGTGCCAAAGAGGAGCTTCAGCTAACGTGAGACTTAAAGCAGAGCTAACAAAAGATTCCAGAGAAACCAGAGAGCCTCTTTGGGCATCACCACCATGCTGTGACCTCACATGAGAACCAGGCAAACAAAGCCCTTCAGTGATGGGCTGAAGGAAGGGAGCTGAGGAATGACTCGGGAGTGAATGCCAGGGAGAAGCTGGCAGCACAGCAACCCCTGTGAAGGATCTACAGTGAAGTGGGAATTTGGTTGCCCCGCTTGTCTTCCCTGCAAGCCAAGCATTGGAAAACTGCAAATCCCTCATTAGCCTCAGCTCTGCTATTTTTCATGTCCCCTCTGCCAACTCCATTGGTTTTAACTGTACACAAGTAGGAACAATGCTTCCCTTCTCCACTATTCACAGAAGAGCAATGTCACTGAAGGAGGAAAGGTTTAAGTGACAATTCCCTTAGTAACCAGAGAAGAATCTCCCAAGTCTCTTAGTTCCCTTGAAATTAGGCCAAGTCTACATTACTGAGCTGGACAACACAGCCAAGGCCACAGGGGTGTGAGGTGGTGTGATTTGGGACTGACCTAGCAAAACCCTTTCAAACAGATCCAGCTTAGACCCTTTCTGGGTGCCAAGTTAGTGCATTTTGTTTGGGAGTGTGAAGGCCATCCCGTTCCAATGCCATTTAAAAATACCTGGAGTCACATTAACTACGTAAACGCCTGTTGGGGTTTCTTTCCTGCAGGTGGCACTGTGATTTTAAGTTCTAGTTGAAGAGTTTGGGTATTTTTCTGTGAACAAACAATAGAAAAAATAATTGCTATATATATTAAAAATGAGAAACCAAACCCAACCATTGAAACATATTTAGAAGCCCAAGAAGAGCATATTCTCGTAAATGCCTTCTTGATGGACAGCTTGATGCTGACGCTGTGATTTTGGGACAACTGTCCGTTAACCATAGAACAGTTAGGGTTGGAAAGGACCTTAAGATCATCCGGTTCCAACCCCCCTGCCATGGGCAGGGACACCTCACACTAAACCGTGCCACCCAAGGCTTCATCCAACCTGGCCTTGAGCACCTCTAGGGATGGAACATTCACAACTTCCCTGGCCAACCCATTCCAGTGCCTCAGCACCCTTGCAATAAAGAACTTCTTAATGGGGGAGATCTGTACAGGTTTTAAGCTAACTGGGGAGATAATTCCCCAATAGTTCCAGTGAGACTTGACCTTTTCTTAGCCACTTTGAACACGTGTGAGTATTTTCAAACCAAGACAGGTTCTAGTTATAAAATCCAGTTATTAGCGATATATTGACTGCATTACTTCTGTTGTGGGATGTCTGAATTAGGAAACCTTAAAGAACTGCCATTTTCAGCAATGGGCTAATACCTTGAACAACCGAAACTCCTGTCATCTGAGCACTCAACAATGGAAACCCTCAAAATCCAAGTCACTTCCAGAAGATCTTAACTGGGCTTCATTGCTGCAATATATTACAGTGCATTAGCACACCTAACGAATTCTTGCCCACAGTTCCGCATGAAGAGATCCCTATTGCTGTGTTTTCTTATGAGAGTCACGTTAGGCTGAGCTTCCTGATGAATGTGTCTCAGTGCTTAGAATTCCTGCCTGCTGCACAGCAAAGTGATGTTTAAAGGAAACCACAAATGGAAGAGAAAATTAAAACCCAGCTCGAATTTATTCGGGTCACTGGAAGGATCCACCACTGTGAGTGTGAAATATTGATGCTTTGGCATTGTTAATTATTCAAGCTGGCATTTTAACTCCAAGCTGGGAAGCTGGGAGGGAAAAGGAATTTGTTAATGGGGGGAAAGAAATAAGCATCCTGAAAGGAACAGCTTCTGTTTTTCTAGATACTGCTTCCTTCCATGAGGCTGCCTTTCCTAACGGAGCCCTACTAGAAGAATGAGCTCTGTCATGTTATTGCTATTCAAGAGGGGCTCAGAACTCTTTAAGCTAATATATGTTAGCTAATAGAACGGCTATAGGGTTATTTAAAAAATACTACTTGCAATATCACACCTTTGCTAAGTGCACTGCCAAGCTCTAAAGAAATAATGCACAGAGCCAGCAGAATGACTTCAGGAAGGAAGAGAAAAGCATGAGGACCAGTCAGATAAGCAATGCAGCTCATGTCATCCCTCTGAAATCAACATTCTTCGCATACTTTCAGACATTCAGCCCAAAGCTCTTGTTTTTCAGCTAACATCCATGCCAGCTGCTCTTCAGAACACCAAAGCTGTTTGCACAAACTTAATGAATGTCTTAAAGAAGTTATACTTGGATCGAAAGCCTTTGGATCAGATCCTTACTTGGAGTAAACTGGCCTAGACCCACCACATTGCCAAAGACAACCAGACTTTGTGTTAGTTTGAACCCTATGCATCCATTCTTTTGCTTCTGAAATTATTGGTCTCAAAGGGAGTTTTAGAAGGGCAAAGGAATCCAGGACCAGGTTGTGGATGTTTGCATAGACCCAAGTGATTCCTCTCTCTGCTCTTCTCTGACACATGTCATAGTGAATGTGAGACACTTAAGAGATTTGTACACCCAACCCAATGGAGTCAGCTCCTTCCTCTTCCTTGTAATTCAAATACAGGACTTCCTCTGCTTGGAAATTAAGTGGTCAGCTTGGTCCTTGGCAAGAAATCTCATGCTCTGCTTCATCCGTAGCTTGTGGCATATGATACTCAGCAGGTGCCTACTGAAGCTGTATTCTTTGTTGTAGGTACTCTTAATTTCAACAGTAATAGTTCAGTAGCATTATTCTTAAACTATATAAGCTTCAGGACAGAAGCTGCCCAGTTTCTCTAAAGCCGAGCCTGAATAAGAACCCAAAACTAAGCTTTTCTGGTGCTGAAAGTATAGGAGAATCACAGCATCTAACCCATGACATGGGGAAAAAACCCTCATAGTAAACCCAGCTCATCCTTGAAAGATGGGTGGTGCCATATCACATAGATGCAGAGATGGAAAGAAGTCTGGTGGCAACTCAGTCCTGAGAGACAAACATCTGAGAGAGACATAGTGTTGAATAAAACCTTTGCAAGGGATCTGGTGGGGAATACTTACAGCTGTCTTCTTCTTCTGTGAAAACACTAACAACGTAACAGGCGTAGACAAAGCCCACCAGCTGGAAAAGAGAGAGAAGAAAGCATTTCAGTCCTTTGAGGCTGGTCATAACCCACTTGGCAAGACTTAAACAGCCAATATTTGCCTTTAGCTTAGCAGCATTACTTTAGTGGTGGAGCCACGTCCTGTTTGGTCTAAGGCAGGTGTAGGTGTAAGGGAGGACACTGCTGGGAGCACACTACATACTGCAAGACCCATCCTCACCTTCAGAGGAGCAGCCTGTTGTGGCTGGAAGGATTGGCCAAGAACATGGGCTGGCTTTGCTGACACTGAAACTAAGTTTACTGTCTGTAAGAGGTGATGGGGATACAGGAGAACAGCTTGTGTAACATGTTAGACAGATGCCTACGTACAGGACAGACACTCAGACATTTGGGGGAGGTTTTATTAGCCAAGGTCCAGGGACAAGCATGTCTCAGCTCTGTATTCCTGCTACAAGGGGTATGCACGCTAACATAGAAATGTAGTTAACCATAAAAATGGTGATGTCCTGGCAGCAGTGTTCAGAGACACTGAAGTGTCTCTGGGCTGAGAAAGTTGGGGCTGCTCAGCCTGGAGAAGAGAAGGCTGCTTGGAGACCTCAGAGCAGCCTTCCAGTGTCTGAAGGGGGCCTATAGGGATGCTGGGGATAGACAACAGTCCATTAGGGATTGGAGTGACAGGACAAGGGGGAACGGGTTCAAACTGAAACAGGGGAGGTTTAGATTGGATCTAAGGAAGAAATTCTTTCCTGTGGGGGTGCTGAAGCACTGGAAGGGGTTGGCCAGGGAGGTTGTGAGTGCTCCATCCCTGGCAGTGTTCAAGGCCAGGTTGGACGAAGCCTTGGGTGCCGTGGTTTAGTGTGAGGTGTCCCTGCTTATGGCAGTGGGGTTGGAACCGGATGATCTTAAGGTCCTTTCCAACCCAAACTATTCTGTGATTCTATGATTTTGGAGAGTAAGCTCTTCTGCATGGACTATCAAGCCTGCAAATTAAATAGGCCAAAGCACAGTGAGAACCAGGCAAGACGATAGCAATGGTCTTAATTCACAGATTGTGTAGGTTAGCAGCACATTTCAGCCTCCTGGGAAGCAGCTAGAAACAGGGTAGGAGCAGTAAAACAACAGGGTGCCCCTAATAACAGCCGTGGTGTGGCCCTCACGTCAACCCCTTGCTCAGAGTAGGCTTTAGAGCAGAAAACTAGAGTGAACATTAAAAAAAGCAATTTAAAGTAGCCTGCTGGGTCTGTCCTTAACTGGTAGTTTTGTAGAAGCTCTGAAGCATCAGAACTGCCTCATTCCTTTTCAGTAGCAAGTTGTTACTGAATAGAGAAACAACCTTGTGGTACTATGGGAGTTAAGCATTCTAGATCCAGAAGGGATTTATTTTGCTTCTCCTTCTTCCTGTTAATCAAATATCCTCTCCATCCTTCATTTCACATCTTTACATAGCACCCCACTTAGCAAGATCTTGGTTGACAGTAACTGCATTAGGGAAGTTATTGTGAGACGTAATTGTTTTCCACTATGAGCTCAGTTCTCCTGAACAAGAGTTAGAGTGTCACATGCAGTGACTCACTCGGAGGGAAGACAGAATGATGCATGGTGGGGCTTGAAAAGTAGAGTCCCTTCATTTTTAGTATGACAGAAAAAATACATCACAGCAGAAAGCAAAAGGCAGATAATGAGATTTGTGCTGGGGAGTTATAAAGGCATTTGTGAGTCCTCCAGCTCTCCCTGACAACACACACCTTGTTGGGAGGAAATGGAATGGTCTTGTAGCATCCCTAAACCTTGTATTTCCTTTACTGCTTTCTGTAATCATGTGGAAACCAAGCTGGCACTTGCCTTTCCTCTTGGGTGAGCCTCATGGATTCACATCCTCAGTGGAGGAGAGGTGACTCTATGGGCCCATTCATTCCCCTGCTGTGCGTTTCTGAAACCAGGGCTGCTTCATGCTGAGTTCCTATGAGGTATGGCAGTTAGCATGTAAAAATAAGTCCTTCTGGGTGTGATGCTAACCACAAGGCCACCTGCAGTGGCCAGTCTAACTTTACCTGCTGCTGTCTACACTTGCCTCCAAGTAATCACAGAATGGTTTGAGCTGAAGGGACCTTAAAGCTTATCCAGTTCCAGCCCCCTGCCATGGCCAGGGACACCTTCCACTAGAGCAGTTTGCTCCAAGCCCCGTCCAGCCTGGCCTTGGGTAGAGTCATTGCTCAGATTAAAAACCCCATCAGCACAATGAGAACTTTCTCTTCTCTGCCATTGCTTGTGCCTGGCTGACAGAAATCCCAGGAATAGTTCCCATTCCCTGCAGTTGTGGCAGGCTGGGAGGGTTGGGCAGTTCAGGCCATGGTGCAGACACAGCCCCCGAGGCTGCTCCCTGTTGCTTCTGCCTTGAAGATGTGCCCTGATTCCAAGGGAAATCCAGGAAGATTTTCTCTTTGCCCAGGTTTTCCATCATGCCTCAGAGTAGTAGGACCTTTGGCTTAATAGCCATGCAAAGTGTTAGCCCTAAATCCGTTCACTGTTATCATACTCTATAACATGCACCCAAAATGTTCATTTTTATTTCTCTTTCCAATCCATTCCCTTTTTTACATGTGTTTCATCAATACAAGCTTGTTTATTTAATAGCACTTCTTATTCAAAGAAGTTTTGCTGCTCTTGTGACCTGGCCAGAATAGGAGAATTTCAGTGGCATAAACATGAATTGCACTGTTATAGGGGCTAACCTAAATCATAACTAAACCTACAACCTCAGGGATGAAATGAACTCCTGGCACTCCCCAGGTCTCATCTTCTGCATGAATTATGAACAGATCAGCAGAGGACAAATGCTGCTCCTGTTGTCCACTCATTCTCACTGTAAGAGTTGCTAGAATGTGGGATGGGCAGGCTCCAAGAGGCACCAGCAGCTCCCTTCTGACTGCATCCTTGATGAAGATGTATCAAGCTCCCAACATCACCAAGTTTAGCAGTTATTAAGATAGAACTGAACGCTTCAGAGGCCAAGGATTTAGAAGTCATCTCACTCCTGCTCAAAGTGCCATTTGGTTGCTGATTTCTGCATGAAAGAAGGGTTTAAGCTCTAATGTCCCAGGGAAATAGCAGTAACTCTTAGATTTTGCAAAGCTCTGTAGGGGAGGTGGAAAAGGAGGGAAAACGTCAGTGATGTAAAATGACACTAAGCTATTGCTCTAATTCCCCAAAGAATGTTCTTGGGATTTAGCCTGTGCTGCTGTTTCTTTCCTTGTCCTGCGTGTTCAGTACCAGCTTCCTCCAGGCTGCAGAAGTATCCGATTTAGGGTTTTATTAGGCACACATGTTGTAGGCAGGTGTGTTCAGTCAGTCTGTCAGACAGCCTGGGAACACACATGAACAAGAAAGGACAGAGCTGGCGTGTCCCAAGCATTCTGCAGGCAAATAAACAGCAGGAAAGACAGGAAGAGACAAGTGTGCCCAAAGGGAATGAGGAACTAAGTCTATAAATCCCTGTGTCCCTCAGTCATCTGAAGATAACTTTTTAATAGCCAGTTGAGAAGTGTTCATAGAGCAGCATCACTGAAGTACTGGAGCCATGAAGACTGAATTACAGCAGGATCTACAGAAAGGGACCAACTGGCTGCAAGTGTGCCCAATGCACAAAGAATGGGAAGGCAAAGCTTAGCAGGAGGTGCTACTGCTTGTGTAAGATCTCAGTTTTAGTCTGCATCTGTCCTAGTGAAGGTTCTGGGCTCTTCAACTTTTCTCTGTGCCATTGGTTTCTCCACCACAGAGAATATGTGCAGAGTCTCCTCCTTCAGGGCAGGTATATTCTAGGTTTCACTTCTAATCAGTGCCAATGAAGTGTGTGTGCTCTGATCAGTGTGAGAGGGGGAAAATGAAGAGATCTCTGCTGCAAGAAAGCAAAGAGCCAGCTTGTGAGAGAGCTTCTGTGACCAGATAGCTAAAAAGGGGCAATCAGAATCCTTTGATTCCTTGACCTTCTTTACTCTTTGGATGCAATTACCACCACTGAAAATCTAGCTTCTGCCAACAGCAAAGCATCGCTTGCACATTGCTTCTCACATAACATCTGCTGTCAAGGCTTGTGCTGCCGCCTTCCTGGGAACCTTCCAACCTGTCAGTCTGAGTGAAAACAGCAGACAGGCAGGCAATGAGTTCTCTCTGTTGGAAAGACATTTCCAATTTCCATCCCATTCAATAGAGCCTCAGGAAATGCCCAACCCTCCCCACTCCCAGAACTACCATATGGACAGCCCAGAGCTATGCCAGGTATTGCAGAGCTAGAAATCACTCCTCTCCCAGCTGGCTGGCAAGTCAGGGAGATGCAGGATGAATCCTTGCTGAGCTAAAAACAAAGTGGATTTCTTCTCTTGACAAAGTAGCTGCTGTTGCATTTCCTAATTGGGTTGGGAGGATTACTTTTACAGTGACATTTCTGTACCAGTACAGACTGTAAGATGTTGTTACAGTAAGCTCTTTCCTCCAACATTCTCTGTGCTAAAGCACTGAGAGAGATTTTCATCCTTGGCCCTGCAGCTACTTGTATCATGCACGGTGATGATATGCCCAAGTTTGATCGCATTCCAGATTAAAGGGGTTGGTTTTGCCTGCAAGGAGTACAGACAAGCTCTGAGCAAAAGCAGACGGAGACCTTATGTATCTTCAAATGTATGCCCAGGAGCAGGATATTATAGCCAGCAGGAGTCAGGATGACAGCCATCACTGCGCTCACCATATGGGTTCAGGTTTGCTTTCCTCCTCCTCTGGCATGCAGGATGGAATTCAGTGAGCCTTAAACCAGGTATCCAATATGGTGCACTACAGTTCCTCAAAAGCCTCAAGGAACTGGCATCCCAGAAAACAATCACAATGTCCACAGCTGAGCACTGCATAAAGAGCATGGATTTCACACTGCCACATCTGGAGTAAAATAATACCCCCCCACCACACACGTGCACCAACCGACATCCTCTAAAACCATGAAGCAAAGCAAGCTAAAACTACATAAAGCACCATTTTGCCTGTCTCTTGCCCTTCTTAACAGGGAACTGACTATTCCAGCCTCAAATGCATGGCAGACAAGGAGGGAAGTAGGTCATGTCCCTTTGTGCATCCCTTGAGCCTTCAGGTTGGTAGCTGTGGTTTCTGTACTATTGATCTGGTGTCCCTGCCTGTCTGCAGCACAGCACCCGCCAGGCGCTCCAGGGAGGACAGCAGCCTGTAATGAAATCTGCCTTAACGTGAGATAAAGAGAACTGAAAGAGATACTGGCAGGGATCAAAGAGTTTGACCCTCAGAGGCTAAAAAGGGAGAGAACTGGCTGACTTCTACTCAGGCAAGATCTGAGTGAGAAGGCAGAGAGGTTTGTCTGCTCCTTAGCTCAGCAAAGCAGGGAGGAAAAGCTCTGTTTCTCCCACTACACGACAAAAATATATGAGCATTTCAGAGCCAGCAGGAGTTACAGACCTGGGGTTTCAATACCTTTACTGCAGGTAGAAATGGAGTTCACTCAGCACAGCTCAGCCCATACGGCTTTCTTGGATACAAGTATTTTAGTCTCATTTCCTTGTTTTGGGATTCAAAAATCCATTTGGAACTTGAATCTTAGAAGGGGAGAGAAAATATTTACCTAGGTCCTGTTTTATCTTATAGCTCCCTCCTCTGTCTCCCCATCTGGCCCTTTGTGTTGTTTTGCAGATGCACAAAGAATATTGTCATGTGCCTTTGGGAAGAAGCAAAGGAGAAAACACTCCCAGAGATGCTTCTATATATCAGTGTGAGCGCTTAGCTCAGGGCCGTGTGCTTAAGTTAGTAACCTGCCATAAAACAAAGGTTTGTTCCAAACAAACTCAGGACCATTTGCTGTCTGAACCACCAGCCTAGGGCACAAGGGCTCAGGTGGTTCAGAAGGATGCTAACAGTGACATACTTCTGCACTTTCAAAGTCTGGACCTTTAGACAAGACAACAGCCTCTGTTATAGACAGAATCCCAGTGGTTTGGGTTGAAAGGGAGCTTAAAGCTCCTCCAGCTCCAACCCCTGCCACGGGCAGGGACCCCTTCCACTGGAGCAGCTTGCTCCAAGCCCCTGTGTCCAACCTGGCCTTGAGCACTGCCAGGGATGGGGCAGCCACAGCTTCTCTGGGCACCCTCCCAGGGAAGAGCTTTTGCCTAAGGGCTCGTCTCAGTCTCCCCTCTGGCAGGTTAAAGCCATTCCCCTTTGGTCCTGTCACTACAGGCCTTTGTGAAAAGCGCCTTTCTCATACACATGCATTGAAGCAGCTCTTGACAGTTTAATGCAGATCATTTTCCCTGAAGGAGAACTATCCAAACATTAACAGCCAGCACACATGCCAGGGAGCCCATCCAACTCAGGAAACAGGAGCTTCTCTGTCTGCCTCGTGTGTGACATGGCAAGAAAGGGGTTGCAGTCTTCCCCTCTCCCTGCAGTTCACTGAGTCACACAGATCATCCCACCTAATAGGAAATGCAGGATCAAGACAGTGGAAAGTTGGATTAAAAACATGCAGAGAAGTACTTGGCACTCCAGAAGCTTGGAATTCCTCTATTTGTTATCCTTCAGCATTTCATCCGTGCAAGTCACCCTTCTTTCTTAAGCCAAAGCTGAAATGTGAACGTTTCACCAGTCCACGTCCGTTTGTACTTAAAGTCATTCACCACGAAGTAACAAACCAAAGCAGATTAGGAGGACACGGGCTGCTGACTAATGCAGCTACAGGATGCAGGGGGACAATGGACATTCTGTTTCAGTTAATTTCACAGACAAGTAAGAAGCACCTAATGAACAGTGAACGTTAAGGACACTGAATTACTGCAGAGTGCTTAAGAAACCCTGTGGAAGACTGATGAAGGAAGTTGATGGAAACATTTAGAGCATCTATCTGAGGCGTCAGCAGAAAATACACTGCTTTCTGCTGCCTTAGAGTTTCTTTCATTCTCTGGAGATAAGGAACTTCTCCTTTTTATTTCTTCACAGCAAATGTGCACATATATGCTCTCTTATCACGTGGAGTAAAAGAAATCCTTCTTCAGAAGTGTCTCTGTCCTCAAAACATGAACTCCCACACAACAGGGATACAGAATGATTTGTTACTGTAAGGTTGCATGTGGTGCATTACTTCAGGTGTTAGGTTGCTGGTATCCATTTCCAATTCTTTCCAGCAATGTTGTTCATAAGAGAGAACAGGAGAACAAACAAAAAGAACATTTACAGAGGCTTTTGCAGTCAAATGATACAAAATGGGGTGGAAAATATGGGCCAGCTTCTGTGCCTGGATAAAAATACCCCCAGCCAAACAGCATCTCCTGGACAAGTGGTACCCAGCAGTGCTCTCAGTGATGTACTCACCGCGATCAGGATCTGGAAGGAGCTGTGCATCACCTCGATGTAGCGGTACTCCAAGGCACAGCCTATCACAGAGATGTAGGAATGGCCATCCAGCCCTTTGATGCCAGACATTGAAGCCTCCTTCTTTACACAGCCAGGACCATTTTCACTCCACCATGATTGGTGCCGGGAAATGTTGAATGTCAAGAGTTCACTGTCCTGAAGAGAAGAGTTGCAAAGAGATCTCCATTTACTATAAAAGCATCAGACATGCTGTCAGATGGAGGTCATATTAAATCAATGGAACCACTTTGCTAGTTATTCCTGCACCTGCAAGTTTTGGGTATGGTAGATTAAATCTAGAGGAAAAAGGTCAACAAGTGTCTTGTCACAGAATCATGTGCAGTGGGTATGCTCTTCCCAGCACAGCTTCAACACTGAACTCAACAATATGAACTTAATAACCCCAAAGTGAATTTCAAAACCCAACAGATCTTCCTCTGTTCTTAGCTTTTAGCACATCGAACAAGTTTCTGTACCATTTCCTCCCACACTCTTCACATATGGCGCTTCTGCATTTCCTGTTGGTCTTACACAGTCAGCCTCAGGTCACATTACCCAGCAGGGCAGACCTCAAGGTGATGATTGCAGCTTCTTGCAACCAGTTCCCCAGCTATTCCTTATCATCCCTACCCAGGGGGAGGCTCTTTATGCTACTCTTCTCATCTCTGCCAGTTGAATCATTTAAGCCATACCATCACAGGGGTTACACAGTGAAGTGCCACAGGAGTTTGGCATGAAAGCAGGTCACTGGAGAATGACACCACTTTCCTCACAGGCTGGAATACATGGGAGAGCTTTTGTGAGCTTACAGGACACAGCAGAGCCCTCCCTGCAGACAGTAAAAGACAAACAGGCTGAACAGCTCAGCTGCATCACTTCACAGAGGAGTGCTAAGTGCTGGGTGCCTCAGTGAGTCACTTTGATGTGGGAAAGGACCTCTTTTGTCCACAAAGCAAAGCCAGGGTTGGAAGGTTGATTCTGAAGGACAGATTATGGAATTCTATGTTTCTCTACAGCATACAAATACATACTGGATATACACACCCCTCTAACCATTACCAGAAGTTTTAGCACATATCCGTATCCTACTTCACACAGTTTATGCTACAGCCTTACACACTCCCTGTGGGAAAGAATCCTACAACGGTTTGGGTTCCAACTCCTGCCATGGTCTGGGACACCTTCCACTAGAGCAGCTTGCTCCCAGCCCCATCCAACCTGGCCTTGGATGGTAAGAAGCATCTCCCAGCCCAGCAGCAGTCAGAACTTGGGGTATTCACACTTTCTAACATTGGAAAGAAGCCTCATGTGGCAGCTCCTTTGCCTCAGCTCCCAGTAGAATCAAGAGGGAAAAACAGATTCAGAGCATCTGATCCAGGCTCCTGCTCCAAATTACCCCCTGCAGAGGACTTGGCTCTGCAGCCAGCACAGGGAACCTCGCCAGGTAGTCCTGCAGATGCGCTCTGCTGAGTCCGTGTTGGCATCCAGGGACAAGCTTGAGTTACAAAGGCAGAAAACCTGTGAATAGCACCCAACTGCCTCGCTATACACATCATGTAGGTGCCTCCGCTCCAGCACCAGTGCTCCAAACCACTTTGCAGAGCTGTGATTCAAATCTGCTGCAGGAAGCACATGTTAAGAAATGTGGACAATTAAGTGAGAAGGCAGCTGCCAAACTCCTGACACAATCAGCACAACAGATGGGATGTGCTTTACAGGGAGGAGGGCGCAGAGATGAAGTGCGGCACCAGTGCAAAGGCAGCCTGAATTAGCAAAGACAATAGGGAGAACTCTATTAGTGGTTGGGAGTTTAAAGGGAGCTGTGTGCATTTTAAAGGGGATCATTCTTAGCTCAGCAGCTACAGGATAATGCACACAGTGCAAGGTGCCGCACCAGCGTCATTTCTGGAGACAGCTTCCCCTTCCAGCTTCTCCTACTTTTGGCAGAGGAGCCTTTGGCCTGCCCTCTCTGCTGGCATCGCTCTTCCATGGCCCACAGATCTCTCCCATACCCACCAAATCCCATCTTTTCTGCAAAGCTCATTCTTTCTCCCCCAAGTTTGCATGTTCTGAGACACATGGATCTTCCCCAGCAAAAGCTTTTCCTCCTGGAGCCAGCCAGCTCTCCAATCTGCTGTGCTCTTCTCCCTCTCACAAGCCATTTTGGTTATGGGAGACTCAATTCCTGTCTCTTTGCCTGGGGCTTCCCCCAATTAGCACAGAAAGCAAGCTGTTCCACAGGGCACTGCAGCACCTACTCTTAACCTCAGGCCCCAGGGCTTCCCTCTCCCAGCTCACAGATGGTGCCTTCCCAAACCTTCTGCTTCACTTATGCACAGAACCCCTTCAGTGCCTTCTCCGCTCCTTACAGAGGCATCCATGTGTATTTGGCAAAGTAAGAAACAGGCTGGTTTCCTTCCTGAACTTCCCTTTTGCCAGTCCTTATGGAATTGGCTCTGGCTTAACTTTGCTGCAGAAGCTGAACTTGCCTGGGAGTTAAGCCTGGAAAAGCAGAGCAAGTGCTGGGTTGGAGGTAGATAAACGGAGGAACTGTAGGTCCCAACCAGCACTTATGGCTTTTTACCTGCAATCATGCTCCAGCTCTGCACAAACATATATACATATATATATATACACACTTAAGAACAGATTGGGAAAACTGAGCACATTTGGACTCACACACAAGCCACCCATCTCACAGATGTAAAATGAACACTGATTGCACACTGGGGTTGTGGATGCCCTCAGGTCCACAGAGACACTGTCCTGAACAAGCATGTGGCTGGCTCATTGCAGGGCACATGGATGAAAGGGTCTTCACAAGCCAAGCAATGCCATTCCTGGCTGGATGTCCTCAGGGGATACCTGTGCTGATAGGGTACAATAAAAGAGCATTCAGAGAGATCTCTTAATGGACCTCCAGTTGCTCAGTGTTTGCTGGGAGACTGGGAAAAGGATGCCCAGATGTCTCCTATGGTTTGCCAGCTTCCTTTGCTGGGGATGGTTGAAAAGTGAAGCTATGGAATAGACACACTGAAATCAAGAGAACAGAACCCACTGGAAGGAAGTTCCGGGAACAGCAGTTTCCCAAGACCTTTCTGCAACACATTTGAAGCCCAAACACACTAAATCCTCCCCAAAGCAGTAGTTAATCAGTCCCAGAAGGGAGCAAGCCCTGTGGTTGGGAGAGCGCGATCCCTGTGTAGTTGTGCTCCCTCTGGTTTCTTGACAGGCTATGTGCAGGGCTAGCACCTCCTCCTTACCTTCAGCCTGAAGAGAAACATGAGCAATAAGCAGTATGAGCTCCTTCTCAGGAGCACGTTGAAGGCCAGCCAGAAAATCACATATCCCTCTGAACTGCTGGAGCACCTGGTTGCCATCCATTTGCCAGCAACATGGGAAGGAAGACAGCAGCACTAAAACTGGAATACCTGCATTTTACAGGGCCTATTTTCCACTCCCAGCCTCATCCCACTGTGTCCCATGAGGAAACTCACACCTACCTCTGACACCCACAGAACCAGTTGTTCAGCTCTCTGAAAGCTGTTCTGAAATGATTTCTAAGGGGCACCATCAGAGATGGGTTTGTTTCTTGGTGTTAACAGCCTTCTGAACCACCTCCCCCTGAATTGCTTTAGTTGTAAAGCAAGCACTATAAGAGCTCTGGAAACCAACTGAACCCTATATGGGAGCCCCAGAGCCTGACAGCAAAATCATCCGAAATCTTTTCAGTTGGAAACTGTTCTTATCATAATAGGAAAGAAAATGTTTATCTTTCAGCCATGTGTGGAATAGCTGTACTGCCTGAGACAACAGAGCAGGGATGCCTTTGTCTCAGCAGGCTTGGTGGCAATGCCATGGCATTTAAAGGCCAAATCCCAGGCTTCCGGTGCCTAAATTTAGATGAGTTAAGGGACAGTTTTAACTGCATTTATCACAGTACTTTCTCCAGGTACAAAGTCATCCCAAGATTCCATCCAGATCTTCTGGAATACAAATATCCCCCCACTTGACTAATAAGAGCTGCTTCCATTTCAAGAGAGGATTTTGGCTCTGGATTCAGATCAAAGCACTACATAGATAAGAGCGAATATAAAGGAAGGGTAAAAAAAAACTAAATCACCATTCCAAGATGAATAATTCCAGAGGGAAAGGACAAAGGAATACATTGAAATACACAACACAAACCTCTTGGAAGGGTTCTCAAGTCCACGATGCGGGGGCAGTCGCATGGCAGCTGGACAGACAGATGCTCGTATGTCTTAACAGTAGGATTTTAATCATGAACTCAGACTGGGGGCTGCAGGGGGGACTGTTTCACACTCGAGTAGACAGGGGGAAGCTTAACATGTTATTTCAAGCAGAGCCTAGAAACTTCAGAGAGAGCTCCTGACAATGCAGCTCACCAAATGGCCAGATGGATAAAGAGGAAAGAGGGAACAGGAACAGAGCAGAGGAGGAGCAATGTGGAAGCTCAGCTGTGAGCCCCAGCACAGAGCAGTGGTACAGCACTTCCAGAGAGCCTGCATTTCCCCCACATACTGCAAGTGTGCTCGGAAGCATGAGCAGAGCAAGGAAACACTGCCAAGAGCCACTCGGGGACACATCCCCATCCCTCTGCCAGTGCTGAGCAGCAGCCCTTCCAATCCAGATTGCTGTAGCTCTTGCCTGCTTATTGGCATAGCTCTCACAGGAAAGCTGGCATAGGCTATGTGCTTAGGGAGGCCCTTGCAGCAACAGGGAGGTGTTTGCTTAGACACTTAGGCTAATCCATTTGTCTTTGGCCACCTAATGAAGTTCTGCTGTGCCAAACTTCATAGTCCTATTCCTACTAAGAAAAGATTGCAAGCCAAAAGTGATGGGATAGAAAACTAGAAATCAGGTCAGTTTAGCTCTTTCAAGAAGCAAAGAGCAGATTCACAGAGTATTTTCCCTTTCAGTTGCAGTAACTCATGATAGTTATAACAAGTGGTTATAACCTGAATCCTTTCTCCCCTTTCTCTCCCTACCTGAGTTAAGACTTGTCCCGGTTGCACTGGGCTCTCAGCAGCCAAGTTAACAAACTCCATCCTTTCTACCTCACTGCCATGCCTCCGTTTGTCATTATGAATTAGCTGGCTGCTGGCAGAGACCTCCCCAGCAGGCTGCCCTTGTCAGGATTACAGAGGGGTGGGCACAGGGCTGGTGGGAATGCTACTCTCCCAGAGGCTCACCAGGAAACAGCAACCAAAGACCTTCCTCAGAGCCATCAGCCCCTTAAGGGACTTGCATGAGAACACAGCCCTGTTCAAACCTCTCCCCAGCGTATTCACTAGTCTAATAGCTTATGAGTTAGCTCCTGACCAGCTCCATCAGCCTCACTCCACCAAAGCTGCTCTTCTAACATGTGCAATCTGCCTGCTTACTGCCAGGCTAATCACAAGCTTTGACTTTGTTTTCCTATTAGGAACCAAAGGACAGCTTTATCCCAAGGCCCCCAAGGGCACACACGTTCCTCTCCTCTGCAGCACTGCTGCCACAACCCCCTGGCTCATACTACTCTGCCCTTGCCCCCTCCAAGAGCCTGCCCAACACTTGTTCATCCAAGCCCAAGTGTCCTTCTGGGGTCTGATCCCAAGACCAAGATCAATAAGACTGCCTTTGGTTCAGGTTTCCAGAGATGCAGCAATGCTACTCCTGAGCCCAGCCTGCAAAGCACCAACTGTCCTACAGCAACCTGAATTCCTGTTTCAGGTGTATCTTTTGTTCTCATGTGGAAGTCAGGTTTTGTTATGCCGTTATAAAGACCCAAATATCTTCATTTAAAGGGGAGAAGAGAAAGCAGCATCAGGCTACAAGACAGCCTTTCTAAATGAAAGTAACTGGGTAGGAACAGAGGGCCAGGCTGTAAAACACAACTACTCCATTGTCTTTGCCAGCTGCCACCAAACTAACAGCTCTAAAGGGACCTCCCCGAGTCAGTAACAATGTACACTGCAGCCCAATTCTATTGTACAAAACAGTCCCCAGTCACAAGTGTCATCCTGTGGGATTCCTCTGTAGTAGAGAAAGTGGGGTTTGCTGTGCTGTTTGATGTGCAGAAGAGCAACCAGTGTGTTGTAGGGTAGGTTGGGGTTAGGGGACACAAGTGATCAGCCAGATGGAAGCCATGGGTGTCAGAGAAGCTCCCAGAGCAGGTTATCAAGCAAAAGGGAGTGTTTAAAGAGTTACATAAAGTTCTTCTTCAGCTGGTCACAGCCACCACCGGGATGCTCTCAAGCTGAGCTTTTAGACCATCAGCCATCACTGATTTGGGCAAGAACTCCCTCAAACTTCCCATGGATAATTGAGAGGGGAAATGGAGATTAATCGAGGAATTAGGAAGTTACATTTTCTTATCTGCAAAGGATTTATGCTGTCACTCATGACTTGCTGTCTGCCTCAGAAAGAAAACCCCATAGTGCAGCTCCAGTTATGACTGCAACGTAGATTTATGACCTTGGAGTTTAGGCCAGATGTAGAGTGCTCCAAAATGAACCTGTAGCCTGCAATCACTCTGAGTCTGCTAAGCTCCAGCAACACTTGGTAATTCATTGCTTGCAGCCCAGGCTTAATTTAGGGCCTGCCTCCCATTTGTATTATTTCTGGCTCAGCCCTCATTAAGCAGCAATACCTGGCTTAGCCAGTCTTCACAGGGTAACACACAACACCCCTGGCCAACAGCCATGCATAAATACCACTGGATTTAAGAAGGAAGAATTAAGACAGGGAAACCACATCACCTCGAAGGCTGCATCCAGAGGGGATGCAGTGCCCCTCCACTACCTCACAGCCAAACTCCATTGCCCTTGATGCTAACCCAGGCCACTCATCCACGTTGTATCTACTCACCTTTGAGAGCCCTCCCACTTCTAAGTAAAAGCAGATGATGAAGATGTTCCAGGTGACCCAAACTGCAGTCCAGATGGCATACTAAAAAGGAAAGGGGGGACAGAGAGAAGCAGTAAACATCAGGAAGTCACTGGAATTGGTTTATCTTTATGTGATCTAGCTGGGGGTTGTTAAATGCCCTGAGCCAGCACGGCAACCATGTTCTCTTCCTTTATTTGTTTCCTATATGCAGATGGTCCTTTGCCTGATTAGAGAGGCAGGGATGGAGATTTGAAGGGCATGGAAGAGCTCCTGCCATGCATTTGTGCGGCATCTAGCAGTGTCTTGGTGTTCCTTTGGTACCACTAATAATTCTCCATGTTAGATGTAACTACAGCTAAAGTGCAGCACAGTGAACAGTGTGTTCCTGAGCACAGCCAGGCACCTCCTGCTACTGTTTGCAGTGTTAGTGCCTGGTTTCCAAGGGCTTTACTCAGTTCCTCATCACACACTGCGTGAATGGCTCTGAACAAAGCAGGCGTTACTTACCACCACTATGTAGCGAGGTCTGTATTGAATAGTGCCAAACAGGCCGAGGATAACGATGATGATGTGGAGGAAGTTGGCTAGGATAGGGGCCCACTGGTATCCCAGGAAATCAAACACTTGCCTCTCTAATGCAGCAAGCTGGAAGGGAGAAGGAAAAGGAGATTTACAGCTTCTGGACTCATGCTGTTTATTCTCAAGGTTGTGACAGGCTCCCTGAGCAAATCACTGCAGCTGCTGAAGATGTCACTCCATCCCAAAGCGATTTACTGCCTATGAACCAGGTCAGTAGGACACAACATGTGTGTACACGCTCCCCCTTTCACTCTGTACTCAACCCCTCTCCTCCAATAGGGACGCTAAGGCATCTAACTTAGTTCCAGTGTCCTGTGCGCTTTGCAATGGGGAGGTGGCCCTGGCAGTGGGCAGAGGTGAGCAGAGGGCTGATAACACTGAAATAGCAGCAATAGGACTTTCAAGAGCTCATTTGTCAGAGCCTTCAGCATCGCTCCATCATTCCTGACACCTCTCATGTTTCTGCTCTCCAGCACACATCCATCAAAGTCAGAGCAAGGAGGAAACTCTCTCCTCCACCTTCACCCCACAGAAAGTGCTGCCATCCAGTAAAGAAATTCTGCACACACATGAGTTTTCCCGGACAGGCTGGTTTGTTCTCCAGCACTAATAACATGAATCCTGGCTAATACCATGTTCTAGAAATAAAACTCCATTGCTGTTAAAGTGCTGGCCCTGATTTTGAAATCCTATTTGCATAAAGATGTGGGTTTCACCTGTAGCTGTCATCTGCGCATCAGGCAACACCTGGTCACTGGATCTAAACCACTGCGTTACGCACACAGCTGAAAGAGCATAAGAAACATGGAATTTCATTGTAGCCTTTACATCCCCACAGCCTTTAAATACCGTGTCTATAGGAGGAACAGGGAGTAGAGGGGGCAAACCATTCCTGTAGGATTTTCCCCAGTGCCCAGCCTTACACACAGAGATCTCCTCTTTGCTTGTCTTCACTAACACAGTGCAAACAACCAAACTTCATCGACCAGCCAGTGCTAAAGCACAGCAGGAGAGTTCTTTGCCAGGGTAAGATTTAAAGTGTATTTAATTATCAGAGAAGCATAGACTCCCAGAACAGTTTGGGTTGGAAGAGACTTTTAAAGGTCACCCAGCTCCAACCCCCTGCAATGAGCAGGGCAATAGTCCTACACTGAGACTGCATTATGACATTTCATATTTATTTTCACCTACAGAAATCATTACCATTTCCCATCGATAGTCAATATTAATTTAACTACTAATTAGACATTAACCATGGGTGATCCCAGTCTGCTGTGTGCAATCAGCTGTGTGACATCTTTTCCTGGCTTGACTTTTAAAGGGCAGCTGGGGAGCAAGCACTGGAGCTTCTGTAATGGCCTAAAGCATTTATGGATGCGAGTGGCTGCAGGTCTCAGTCAAGCCACATGATGAGGGAAGTCACATCTATTGAATGACCATTCTTCCTCCCTCTTCCTAGATCAGTGGGGAAGTCACCTTCAATCATCTCTTGGGCTAGGAAGGTATTGCAATTCTCAACAACACATTGAAAGTTCAACCAGACTCTGTATTTCAAAGGCATCTATAGCAGCCTGGGCTAAGGGAGATCAATCAGGGCAGCAGGACACAGCTTCCCCTCGCTGACATCCATCTTCACAGGCAAAGGAAGGCAGAAAGAGCAAGGAGGGAATGGAGGCAGTCACTGCATCTCTTCTGCAAAGCAATTAGTTTTCCATTTGAAGCAACACACACTGCCCTGTTCGGAGGCATTTGAATCAGTTGGAGGATGCCGTGAGATGTGCTGCACATCCACACGTGAATCTGGAATGAGGCAAGCACTGCTCATTTCACCACCCAAACTGCGCTCCCCCCCAAGCACAGGAGAGCTGCTGTATCTCATCAGAAACAGCAGTAATAGGTTAAATGCTTAATCTCTCAGGAGGGGATTAAAGCACATACCATAATGATATCTGGACATTTTGCCTCCTGACTGGCTGGCAATGGGTCACTTGGCTGTGACCACTTCATCCCATCAGGCATCTAATTGGCTTTGTGTGTTATGTTAACATGGGAGTCTGCACCCAAAAGCCAGCGCCACGAGCATCAGTGAGCTGGGAGGACACAATGGAGGTGTTCCACAGAGATAACACCCTGTGGTTGTCTGTGCTCAGCTCTGCTTCTGGCCTTTAGGACCTGAAAAGGAGGATAAAGGCAGTCCCTTCCTACCCATGCCTTCTGCCATGAGTTTTCCCACTCCACAATCAGGGCATCCATGCCTGTGAGAGGTGTTTTCTTCTCACAAATGGGTATTTGTCACCAGAGCCTCCTCAGTTTGGGGTTGGGATGTGAACAATGTGGTGGTACCCTTCAGTTCTGGTGCCTTCTGGCTCAGAAATGGCAGGGGCAGGGCTTGCCCTGCTGATGGGTACTGATACATCTGCACCCTCGTACTGAACCTCTCTTGGATCCCTCTTGTTGAGCAGGGAAATGCCATCTCTTGCTGCTGCTGCTGCAAAGTCTCTGCAGAGCAATACCCGTGCTGTAGCATTCTTTACAATGATTCACACCATTCCATTGAGAAAGCCTATTATATTCTAGAGAGATTGGTTGTAAAGAGAAATTTCACAGATTGTGGCACAGGTTTCAACCCATCCAAACCTGACAGGCCCTTTCCATCAGGGAGGACACATTTTTCTTCTTTATGACTATTCTCATTAAAACCAGAATTCCTCCTGCTCCTTTTGCTTCTCCAGCCCATAGAACATTTTTACCTTTCATTCTTGAAATGAAATGATTTGTTGCTGTACTAAACTCATAATAGCTGTGGCAGACTGCTCTCTCTTGAAATAAACCACGTTTCTGCTGATCTCAGTGAAACCACAATAGCAAAGAACCACGTGAAACAATTGTTAGCCAGGCAAACTGAACAAGGCAAAGCTCTCTGTTGGGGCATCATTCATTTATATGGCTGGGAAAGATAGGAAAGGCAGAGAAGACGTTCTGCAGCTGACAGAGTGTATCACTTAGCTCACAGTGAGCAAGGAAAGGCTTTGTAAGCCAGCATGGCAGGACGTGCTCAAGGTCTTTACACCATTAAACCATCACCACAGGGGAAGCTGTACCTGGAGGGGAGCGTTGCCTGATGGAGCCCATTGCAAAATAGGTAAATGGCCTTAGAAAACATCTCAAAACGTGGAATAGTTTCTTGTTGGGGGGTTCAAACCATCCCAGTTGTGTTTCCCATGGCTCTGGCAGGGCAGTGTCACTGTTGGTGCCAGCAGGACATTCTGAGTGGATTCAACTAGAGTGCTTGTGTGAGTTGTGGCCCCTCAAGTGTTTTCTATCCCCTCATCTTTGTCTCCTGTCATGCTGATAAGGTGGAGAGTTCAACCCGTTGGCCTTGTGCCTCCATACTGCTAAGGAAGAGGGATGCTGATGAACAAGTCTGCTACCTGCAGTTCTTCACCTCCCTGTCCTTTACAGCCCACTCTCAAGGCCATGTTATCAGCTAGATTTGCTCTTCTTAGTTTATTAAGCTTTTAAAGCCTTTAATTTTATTTGGCTTGGATCTGTGTCTTTCGCTGCAGTTCTGAAATCAGTTGGGACATAGAACAACAAATATCACTCTCTAGATGTTGACACGACTCGAACAGGTGCAGGACGGATGCTCAGAAAGACCAGAGACAGGTACAAATAGGCAAAGATGTCCTGCCTACATACACACACATCCATGTGCTAGCAAACCCGCTTTTACCCTTTCTAAGCTCAGCTTTAATAAGGGATTCCTTAGAAATAAGCTTTCAAGTGTGGAATAAAAGGAGTAAATGGGAAAGGCTGCACCTATTGCAAAAAAAGAAGAAGAAAAACTCTTTTACCCAGAAACTGAGACAATTTTCCACTTGGCCCATAAAAACCCAACTTGAAAGCTCTTTTGCTCCTCCTTGCCTGTCACCACTGTAAGGACATATACCCTCACAGGCTGCTCCAGCTCCTGCACTGCTCTTGTTCAGTGGCATACACAACCACCTTGGACTTCTGTGCGCGTACCTACAGCTACAGCACGGACAAGATATGCAACTTAACCCCCTGTATTTACTTTCTCTCCAGCCTGAACTGAGGAAGAGCCTCAGCTCCAGCCCTTGGTCACCACCGCGCTCCCATGATGCTGCATCCCGACGCCTTGATTCAGCGTTTGATTTCCTGCCAACTGGCTTTGCTTTTTAAGAAGATGCTCTTTGTGTGTGTCCTGTGCAAACACCATCGGAGCAGCCAAGACTTTCCCTGAAAGAGGTCACGGGGCTTTTCTTGAGGAAAAGCTTGCATTGATTTCCCGAGGTATTTTGGCCATGCAATGGGTGCTGGTGTGAGTTCAGGACAGTCATAGTGCTCTTATTCCTATGAGGCATCATCCAGCTGGTTGAAACAGCAGGGAGAAATGAAAAAGTCTCAAATGCATCATTTAAATGCTGTATCTATTTAGGTTTTGAACACAAATATCTTTACTTTTGGTTCTTCCATACAGTTAAAGTTTGGCCATACCAACCACCTGCTCTGTTTATTATTATCACTGAGTTGGTATTATTGGTAATACTATGCCATATTATAAATACATAGATGATGGTGATGATTATGATGTATTATTCATAGTCTTTCTATACCATTGCTTTGCATTTGTAAATGGTGGAACAAAGGAAAGAATCCTGATCCCAAGCTGCAGTGTGATGAAACTATCAGCCCTAAGCAGTAAATTCCCTCCTATGCCAGTGCTTATTCAAGGCAGAGAAGCTTTTGTGGGTAGAAAAGTTACCCAACAGCGAGTCCCCTCTTACCACAGTGGCTGCATTTCTAAGTAAATATCAATGGTTATAATAGCTGTTTAATTAAGTTGATCTGGAAAAGCAATTTGCTGAGCCACTACTTCACCCCCCACCCCTCCAACCAAGGGGCTCATTGAGTGAGGTGCCACGTCCTTGTCTCTTCCCGAGTCAGCACCTCACATGCCAGTACCCGCTGCATTCATGAGATCTCATTTTTCTTCAGTAAGTGTTGTCAAGGAAACCTTCCTTGGGGCCTTGAGATCCACAGCTCCTTTCCCAGCATCCCTCAATGAAGCACAGAGGTCAAGAGACTAATTGCACAGGAGGTCTCTGATTGTCACTTTGTCTTTCAGACATCTCTGGTCACTCTGGCCACTGGATACAATAAGCCCCATTCTCTGCTCGGTTTGATCTGTTTTCTCCCCAGAAGCTGCTGTAACCCCTTCTATTCACACAGACACTAGAGAGGCCTCCAACAGCAGACCTCATCTCTTTAAATCATTTATGTTTCAGAAGCAAACTCTGGTCACTGCATGGCCTGGAAGACCAGTGCCCACCAAAGGCCCCCAAAAGGCAGCTGGAGAAGCCCCTACTGATGGTGTGAACCCTATATCAGCTTGCTCCCTGCTGCAGGGTGTTATACTACAGCAAACACAGCTTTCAAACTGCACCATGCCATAGGTAAGGATCAGCACTTCTCTCACCCCAGTACCATCCTATGCAAAGCCTGGGCAGACTTAACCCTTAACAGTGGTTCAGCACAACTTGTCTGTTGGAGCCAGAGGCATCCTGCTGTTAAACAGTGACACTGAGCCATCACCTCCTCATCCCCCCTGGTCTGGCACCTTTGTGCTCTGGATTCTCCCCTCCTGGCATCACTCTGTGTGTTGGCAATGATGCTCCCAGGAGTGCCACTGCTTTGAGCTTGATCCCTTTCCTTTCTGCTGCTGATGCTTTTCGGAAGCATCCTATCTGCCAAGATATGTCATGACTCAGTCCCACATCCCCGATTGCTGTTTAGCATTCCAGGAAAGGCACAACCATTGCTGAACAGAAGGGATGAGACTGGCACTGAAGCAGTGCAGAAGCCTGTTTGTGTCTGGAGTTGAGGCTCCAGCTTCAGCAGGACTGAGGTTTCCTGGTACATCACATATAGCCACCAGCCTCGCTCAGCTGAGGCCATGGGCTATGCACAAACAGTCATACATACAGGCCTCTTGTACCTTCTTACTCCAAGTGTTGGGTTGGGGTCCATGGTCCCTACCAAATGACACATCCCATACAAATGTGTCAGCTTCTCTCCTGCCCCATAACCTCTAACCAAAGGCTGCCCAGCACTGACTTTCTGAACGGTGCTCAGAATACAGCTCCCAGGAAAAAGACTGCTTCTGAGGAGGAATGTTTCCATACAGTTATCACCCTGTATTGCCTAAGTCAGGGTCAGTTATGTGCCTGTGCCCTGAACACAGCCTCCAGCCTGTTTGGGTTTCCTGGATCACATCCACCTCAGGGCTCAGACCTCAGGGACACAGACAAGTGCCTGTGCAGCAACATCAGCCATGGAGATGCTCTGGTTCCTTCGCTCCTGCCTGTGTCTCCTGATAGCATCTGAGTACTGCATGCTGCTGTGATTGCTGATTGCTAAGATTAGCAATCAGGTTAAGTTAATAAGCAGGTGCCTTTGTGAGCCAGGCATAAAAGCACTCTGACAGGAATGCCAAACTTGGGTTATTTGTAGCCTGCATCAACACTCAAACATAAGTTCCCCAAACATAATTAATGTGTTGTGCCTATGATGCTCCCCCTTTCCTCTCTCAGCTTTTCTCTCCTCCCTCAGTCGCACAGCTCAGCTTTGGCTCTCCAGCTTTGTTACAGAGAGAGGGGGGCACTGGGACGACAGGGACATGACTGTATTTGCAGCAGCTATAATGAGTTTCTTCAACAAGTGCCTGACATTTGTGTCCACCAGATGCTCCATAAAGCACAGCTTTATCTCAAGCTCAGGCTCCACACTTGAGTCAGTCCCTTGCCTATTGAAGGGCTTGCTGCCCTATCTTAGCTCATCTCATACTGATGACTGTGGGCAAACATTCTTGCTTCTCTCCACACACAGCATCCTGGTGTGGCAGTGTTAGCACTTGGGGGGACATTCTCCCATTTCCTTGTTGAATGAAGTATATTAAAGATGTGCCATTAACTCACCAGCCATTTCCCTCAGGAGATCTGCCACCATTTATGAAGCCATCTAAACACTATAAAGGCTGTGAAGCAGAGCAGTGGTGAACATCAGAAGGAATTTGATTTTCTATCAGATTTATTTCCTACCAATGGGGCATTCATTCTATCCCTTGGCCCCTGCCACTGCTCAGCCAGGAAAGTGTCCAAAGTTTGGGCTCATTCACATGACAAGGATGCAAGGAAAAAGTGAAAATACATTAGAATTAGCCAGGGGGTTGTTGGATATAGGAAATACATCCTATAGACCTTCTGGATGTGCCATCTTAAGCATCATCTGCTCAGGTAAAAGAGCCACCACCTCTGCATCGCCTGTCTCCTCCTGATGCAGCTCTCTGGATGGGGGAGCAGCAGTTTGGGAACAGCTCGGAGATTCCCATGAACTCCCAAGTGCATTAAGAAGACTTAAAATCATTCAGGACTTGGACCGAAGCTCACAGGGTGCATAGAGCCCATGAGACACGAGCGGCACTCACCCAGTTTAGACAAAGTTATGGCTCTTTTATAGGCACTTACTGCAAACAGCAATTTTGCTTTGCCTCTGGTTACCCAGAGTTGAATTATGGCCTTAAACATGCTACCAGCACCTTCCCAAGCAGGGAAGGAACTCTTGCTTCAGGCTTGAAAAGCCCAGTGTTAGCTTTTGCCTGTCCACACAGAGCCCAAGAAAGACTCAATGTGTCTGAGTGACACCAGGCACATCCCCTGCCTTCAGCTTGATCAGCCTGTTCACATTTGGTACCTCCTGCAAGTCTAATTCATGGCTGGCACATGCAGTGCTCTATGTTTACAAAGGGTCAGCTGCAGCCTGAGCTACAGAAATGCCTTTCTGAAGGCCAAGCGACTGCAGAAAGCCACCTAAAGCTGGTTTTCCTTGTTCAGGGGGAGATTAGGATGAAGTTTCCCCGGTGTCCTTGTAGCACACTTAGGTCTGTGTGTCAGCACAGCGCTCGGCTCAGCAGGATGCTCCCCAGAACATACGGACGCATGCTGTCTGTGTCACTGGTCTATTGAGGGGTCCTCTATAAAGCTCCCTGCTCTTCCCTTTGCTTGATGTCCCTTTGCTCTGCACCTTCCATCCTGGTCCCCCAGCTCCTTCCTGGGCCTGAACTGGGAGCTCAAGCAGCTGATCCCCTTAAAGAGGTCACAAATCAATCACATGTACAACACTTGCACCAGCCAGATCCTCTGAAAGAAACCCATACAACAGAGGTGAATGCTTGGGCGAGGAAGGGCGCCAGGGCTGGAACAACTCGAAACTTCCTCCATAGGAACCCTGCTTCAGTTTGCGCTCAGCTGCTGAGTGCCCGCTCCCGGACACTGCAGCCAAGCGGTAGCAGTGCTTTGCTTCCCTCCTGCTCCTGCTGCAAGGCCAGATTGGGTATTCGTAAACAGAAGGAGTTTAATGCAAATTCTAATGAGAGCCCTGCGGTGCTCTTGCAGGTCCGGGTGCCCATTTCCATTACAAATCAGTCCAGTGCCAGGGCCAGAGTCTGCAGCCAGGGAAGAGAATGCATTCAAAGGGAGGCACAGGATGGGGGAGCAATCGGGGAGAGAGAAAACGATCTTGTTATTATTAATAATCCAGGAAACAGGGATCTGCCGTGGCCTCGCTGCAGCTTTGCTGCTACAAGGAAAGCCCATCGGTGATGGTCCTGCAGCAGGAGCCACCCAGAAACTGCCACTGCTAATTCCCGGGCAAATAAGCCCCAGGACACAGAGGAGTGCTCTTAGCACTTCTGCTTCCTCATCCCTGCCTGTGAAGTTGTTGAGGGGAGGTCAGGGAGAGAAACATACGGAGCCAAAGGGATGCAGTTCCCTTTCCTTTTGCACCTGCCAGCATCGACACATGGATATTCTGCCCCACTGGAATGCCATGAGCAGCGGCAGCTCCTTCAGAAAGACATAAACCCTCATTCAGTGAAGTGCTGGAGCATCTGCTGGCTTGAGGCACAGTGTACATCCAGCTGCAGCCACGTCCTGAAGGGCTCTGTAAAACCTGGCTCTGATGGAGCAGGAGGGAAGATCCCATGGGATTAACATGGAGGCAACAGCACCGACACCCAGCTCACAACCAGGCAGCACAAACGGTGTTGACTGTTGTGTTACAAATAGGGACTGTCCGAGGCTTTAAGGGGATTGCAGGAATTTTCCAATAACCACAATTCCCACAAAAACCTTCCCTGCCACAAAGTGCCTAAAAAAATGAATCAATCATTTGAGTCGCATCTTCTGATTCCGCTCCATTGGGAGCAGATCAGTTGGACTTAAATAACCCATTCACTACCTCAGGAATCACAGGTAACATACAGGGCCTCCCTCCAGGTATGTGAACTGGGGATGTTCCACTCTTGCAGCCACTTGAGGGGGCAAAGCCAACTCTGTGTGACCCAAGGGGACTTCTGAGCTGTCACTGGTCCCTTGGCACAGCCACAGCAGCACAGCTCCCTCTGCTCTCCGAAGCAAGGAAGGGTGCCCACCCTTGGGTGTCTTCCTCAGCTGTAACCTCCTCATGAGCACTATGGGGAGGCAGCCAGCTCTGGTTTTCTTAGATCAGTAAAAGCAAGAGAACAGGGACACACAAAGTGCCCAAACAGATTAGTGAAGTAAATACCTCTGGAGGGAGATGGTGAAAGGCTTAGATGCACATTTGAGGGTTCATGAAGTGCAATCTGCTGTGGGTGGTTATTAAATGGTAAGAGCCCATCTACAAACCAGACTGAGTGCTGGAAATAAGTACTTCAAGGCAGGGAGTCTCAGCTTCAAAGCGTGAGAGTGGGCTCGGTAGAAGTCCCTAAGCCTGTGGTTTTCCATGCCCCCTATCCCCTACATTGCTGTGCTTGAGGGGAGTTCAATGAAACCAAAGATTCTCACCAGGGATTTATCAGCAATACAGTATCATGCTAAAGGAAAACAAAGCTTTAACAAGCTCTCCCACTTGTGTTAATGGCATTGACCGTGTCCCTTTTAGTGTGTCATCCCCTTTGCTTTTGCTCTCCAGTTGGATGATGAAATGAGACCCGTGACGTTCCCTTTGATGGAGGCGAACTGCAGCCTTTCCAGCAGTGTAAATAAGGATTCAGAGCCTTTTAAAAAGCACTAGTTTTAAAGGAAAGCCCTTTTGAGTGAGGGCTAGAATGGGGTTATTTTCCACATGACCAAGCGTCAAAAGCAAAGCGGCAGCCCTGCCCATGCTCTTATCGCCCCAAGTCACCCACGGGATAGATTTGTCACAAGGTGAAATAGGAGCGAGTCCTCAATTTATTATCATCTTCTGCTTGTCCTCCTTAATGCAGCTCCTGCCAGGATGAGTTTGCTGTGGGAAAGCAGAATGAAACCAGGCCTTGGAGTTTGCTGTTAAATGGGACCCGGGGGGGGGGGTTGAGGCTTTCCGAGGGGGGGGAAGATCTTCCTCATTATAAAGGGAAAATGTGCAAGGCAGAGTTCTCCTCGGATGCTGCCTAGCCTCCCAGTTAGGATGCCTGAGCCAAACAGTGCCGTTATTATATGTAACTGTTTATGCAGTGTCACTCGGCCATTGTTGAGTTTAGGAGCATCATTTCCCCCCTCCAATGCGCTACCCAATTTGTTTGCATTTTCAGGCCAGTGAAGCCTCACTCAGGGCATGCATCTTTTGGCCTCCCACCAACCCACTCTCCAAGTAAGTTTCCAAGAGCCTCACACAATGGCCAAGCCCCTCCTAAGCTTCATTTCTCACATGCCATTTGTGCCCCCTTCATTTCAGTGCTGCCCCAGCCCCTCCCCTGCTGACTTCAAGGCCTCATGGTTTATTCAACAGCAAAGCTGGATTTCGCTTTTCCTTCTCTTTTTCCCCTTCCCCCCCCC
>NDXB01010400.1:88294-98888 GCA_002631895.1 Agapornis roseicollis
CCCCGACTCCTCCGCGCCCCCGGCGGCTCCCTCTCCCCCCCCCCCCTTTAAAGCCACTTCAGCAGCTCTGGAGAACAAAGTTCATTTGCAGCAAGTCTTTAGTGGCCACATCTCCACAGTGGAAGAGTTTGGTGACCTCGAAGGGACTGGAGCCTGAACCAATGGGCTCAGACGTGGGGCACTCACGAACTCTTGTGTCTCCTCCAGCTACAGAAGGGGACAAAGACTTGCCCTTTATTAGCTTGTGTCACCAAAGCCCTGCCTCCCTGCTTCTATCACTCTTATTAGAGCTGTGAGGTGACTCCTCATCCCTGGAGTGACGGTATCATTGGCTTGTCCCTGTCTAAACTTCCTGACCAGTTTTTTCCAAGCCTTTTGATCTCCTTGCTTGCAGTCTGCAAGGATTAGCTAAAATAGAAAAGTGCTAATCCACAGTATGGAAATTCCGATCCTTGCTGCTTCATTAAGTCATTTCAGAGCAGTTTAATCTGGGAAGACCGAGGTAAACTCCAGACCAGTGATACCCATTACTGTGCGTCACCTCTTCCACGAGCATGGGAATGCTGCAGCAGTAAGAAGCAGCATTTTCCTTCTTATCATAGCAGGCTCCAGACTATCACTATTTCTGATGGGGTGCAGCAAACTGCCATTGAGATTGCAGCTGAATGGGGGGTTTAGTGCTTCATTCCCATTGCCTCTGCCAGGGTTGGGTTTCCAGGATCCCTGCTGGCCAATCTGTACAGTGTCTCACCACCAAACACTGGAGCTCCATCTGAAACACCCTTTGTTTGCAAGTTACTTTCCCAACCTGGGAGAGAACTTTACATGGCCATGGAAGCCACCACAAGATAAAGACCTGGGAGCCGTGAACCCCGGGTTACATCTCATGCAAGGCAAGCATCTTTTGGCTAAGTGACCTGCAGTGGAGTTCAGTGCCCCTCCACCTCCTGTCACCATGAGCTGCCTCAGGAACTCATTGTACTTGAAACGATTCACTCAAGTATCCATTGAGTCCCAGTTCATAGATTGCAGAGCCTTTATTACACAGCCATCTATTTAGCACTGGGATAGTTCTCCACACTTCTAACAGCCCCGTCATCTAAGGAATAAAACAAAGAGCTATTATTCGTCAGAGAGGAGACACAGTCTTTATTGTCTGAAGCCATAGCAGCGTTTTTATATCATCCTATCTATTCTTTCAGGCTGTCACACAACTCAGTTTAAAGCTGTTTCAGTGGCAGCCTTGGAAGCCCAAACGCTTCTGTAGCTTCTCATTGCTAATGGTGTTTTAAAGTGACAGCAGGACTGATCCTGAGCACACTGAGCATGGCCAGGGACTTCAGAGCAGGGAAGTCAACCTGTTAGAAAAGGTCAGGACTAAAAGCCAAGCAGGGTTATTTAAAGACATCAGGAAGGATGGCTACAAGGAGCTAGGGATGAAGGTGCATTTGGGGCACTCATTATAGCCACAAGATCTGGGTTTCAGCTCTGGTCTGATGGCTTGTGTAGTCTGCAGGACCCCAGAACACACCTCACACTGATGTGGCTCCTGCAGCCCTCCTGTATAGGGTCCTGGTTTGCTTGGTGGGTGCATGTAATGCCACCTGGGCATTAGTATCTTGAGATGCATGAACCACCCTCCATCTGGCCAGCATCTGCCTGACACCCTCTGCATCTCTGGGAAGAGCAGCTCAGATTTCGGGGCTAGAGGACCTCTTCTACCATGCACTTCCGTGGTGCAAATGAGCCCATTAAATGCAAACAGGGCAGCACCGCTCACAGCACCAATCACCATCCCCATCTCCTCAGGCTTCTGAGAGCGTTTGAGAGTCTGCCTGTGTCAGCACAAAGCCAGGATAAAGAGCGTTCAGAGCAGATACCTTGGAGAAGATGCAGGGCTCACACCAGCTGTTGGCGCAGCGAGGCAGACCCATCCCTCCCTCCAATGTCTCCATAATGAGATGGGAAACTTGAAGACCCAGAAGCCTAAAACGTGGCAGACATATGAGAAGGAATTGCCCTTCCCCAGCTTTATAATGTGGTTTAGGGCTGGCAATCCCATCTCCAAGCCTCCGTGCTCTCTTCTCTCCACATCCTCGGAAAGCAAAGGGCACATAACAGACTGCGAACTCCCATCACGCTTCTCCCAACACCCTCACCCTGCTCAACAGCCAGCAAGCTCCCAGCTAATCAGCCAGGCTGTATTCTGCACATATTTAGCATTTCTGAGTAATGAGGATAATCAGATTTCTCCCCTAATTCTGTACATACACCATGGAAGCAGGTGCATTGCCTTTCCCACAAGGAGATCACAAAAAGCACGTTGTCTGCTGGAGCTGGCCAGGGCCAGGTGCTTGTCAGACCCCATTCCCATCTCCCACAGGGAAATCTGCTGCTAACAGATTACCAGTAGCCTTGGGGAATGAGGAGCTGGCTTTGATTGGGCTCTGCAGCCAGTGGTTCGGGTCTTGTTGCAAGTTACCTAAATTCAGTCTTCAAATCTGGCCAGAGATCTGGATATTCTCTTCACTGTCCTCCAATGGAAGAGCTGCACAAGAAACTCTTGCGTGCTGCAGTTGAACAAGAGGCGTTTGGTCCAGAACCTCAGGGGTGTTTTGTGTTCTGGGGAGGTGCAATAGTCTGCTCAAGACTCAAGTCTTGGTCATTCTCCTCAATGCTAATTGACCTATGGACCTAGCCCTTACCTCTGTGAGCTGGTTTAAAGGTCTCTATGTGAAGGCCAAAGTCAGTAAAACCAGACCAGCTCTTTCATGTCCTGGTTAGGTGGGTCTTTGATTCAGGAGCTTTTCCTCCTTTCAGCTTCACTCAGTAATTCCTTGTCAGGGAGCAGAAAGGTTTCTAAGTGCCCATGACTACATCCTGGTCCTTGGGAGCATTTGGAAGTGGTGCTTCCACCAAAGTGGGACCATTTCCCTCGTAATGCAGTATTGAGCCCAGCGTCTCAGAAAGGAGGAAAGGATGCTCCCAAGGCCCGCACTATGGAGTTGGACACTCCTGGACCACAGCAGTAGTATTAAGCTGGCTACTAGAGAGGTAATTTTCAGGTGGAGCTGAAGATAGACAGTGGCAAAGGCTGTTTATCCATGATGGATGCACACACCGTACAGAGCACTCCATGCAAGGTTACACTCCATATTTTATAAGTTCTAGTAGTAATAAAATGCACCATCCTCTTTGTTAGTGTCCTCTGTGTCACCTTCTCTGTGCAGATGAAAAGGTGCTTTCAGATGAACCATCTCCAGAGAACAGCACTTGGAAAACAGAGTTCAGCACCGGATGCTTTAATGGATCCAAGGCTGTTGTCAGGGTCACTACAGACACGGGACAGGTCCCTGTTCCCCAGAGAGGGGTCACAGGAGGCATCTTCCCAGCCTTTGTGTATTTGCTGTAACTGTGCATTCACCTGAGCACCAGGGTTCATCTGTTATGAAGTGTGTTTAGCTCTTTGAGGAGAATTGTAACCCAAATATCTTCAGTAATGCTCAGTTCTTCATCTTTCCTATCTTTGACCAGGTGACTGGTTGCCCAAGTGCTCATTAATGGAGTCTGTCCTGTGTCATCCTGACTGACATTCCTTAGGTCAGCGATGTCCCAGGGATGGCACAATAACAGGGAAAGAGACTTGGAGAACTGGAGAACAGACCCTGCTGCACAGCAGTGTCCTCTTAAACCTGTGAGACTGAGCTCATGGGCAGCTCTGCAGGTGTGGGATGGAGCGAGCTGGGATGAGGAGCCCTGGCTCATCCCATGGCATCCCATCCCCAGGGATCTCTTCAGTGGGATCCTCAGCTGCATCTTTACCTCCTCTGCATGCTGAGGGGTTGCCCCAAAGGGCAGAAAGGGCATGAAGTGTGGCTGGATACCACACACACGCTTAGACTTCAGCCCCCCATCACTGTGCAGCAGTGGCAACTTGTGCTCAGACACTTTGAGAATGAAGGCCTGGGTGGAGATCTGTGCGCTGGCTCCATTGGCACAGGACAAGTACGATGATGGTGCTGCTTTTCTGCAGTTCTGAGCATTGGATGGGAAAATGAGGGGGAAAAAACAAGCGAGGGAAGAAAAGAGGCATTCTGGTGGCCTGGGGAGCCAGTGGAAGCTGCCTGCAGGGCTGGGCAGTCACTGGAAGGTGGCAAAGGAAGCTGGCACAGCAATTCCTTGCGTCTGCCTTCTCCAAGCAGGTGAGGCAGACAAGCTGTTGCCTTGGTTCCCACAGTATACTGTCATTGAGCCCTGGCAGATGGCAGCGGAGGTCACCGCTTCCACCACCCTCATTCCATCTGGAAGGTGTCAGGGAATCCAACATCTCCATTACTGAACCTCGATTCACTCAAACAGTACCCAGGGTGAAGGGCAAAGAGGGACCAGAAAAGCCGCTCTCCTCATTTCCATGAATCCTCACCTTTGAGAGAAAATCTGGGATGCGCTTCCCGCATAAACAACACGTTTGTGTCTGGCGTCTTGACATGGAAGCAGCTGTGCTGAGAACAAGCTCCTGACAGCAGGAAAATGGCAATTGAGTCCTTGTGGAAGTGAGACCAAAAAGCATCCCTTGGTAAACACGGTGGATATTAATGACCTACAGCGAAGTCAAAGGAGAAGCTACTGATGTTGTCTTTGGTCTGTGAAACCCTGGAGCACGCAGCTAAATAAATCCACTGCTCTTCACTTCCCAAAGACATTCAGATGTGGGCCCAGGGCTCAGCTCACCCAGGGAGAAGCCAGAGCAACCTCACCATTGACTTTGCTGTGTTCAACATGAAACACAAACCCAACGTGCTGGTGAGAGGCAGCACTTGTGTTGAAACCCCAGCTCAGAGGTGTCTGACAGATACTTCAATCACTCAGTTTTTGCTCATCCCTACTATTGCTGCTTACCTTCCTATTATTACTTTACTACTCCTGATTCCCTTCTTTCTAACTACTATTTATCCTCCCTTTTGTAATCCCTGCTATTATCCATAGCAAGAAGACAACAAAATACTTATCAAAGCTCAATAAGCAAGGGAAGCAGAAGTCATTTACTTGTATTGTGAAACCTCATGTGCTTTAAGGTAACATTAGGGTCTGGAATGATAACAAAATACCTCAGAGCAGCAATACTGCAGGATATTTATTCACTGAGTTTCCTTCTACAACAAAAATACCCAAACCCACTGGTCTATGAGTGGCTGGATCAACTGAGCTACCCTGCAGCACCACCACTCAAGCTTGTGCTTTCCCTTTGAGGACTTCTCCCCTCAAATCCCAGCACAAGCTGGGCTTAGGGGAGACACAATGGCATCAGAGAGGAGAACTTCCAGAGCATACAACTCCAAAGGGAAAACCAACACCAACTACTTTATAGTAACACTTTTCACCTTTTATACTCCTAAAAAGCTCAGGATATTGGGGTTTGGCACAAACCCTCCCCATCACCTTCAGCAAACATTGCTAAACACCAGTGTTCTCATTTTTTTGCCCAGAAATGTCCTGGCTTTCCCTTCTTGTGTTCAGGAGATGGGGAATGGGAGAAGAAGTTTGGAGACAAAAGTTTCCATGTTGTTGGAAACTCTCTGCTCTACTTAAACACAGAGACCAAACCTGTGCAGTTCGGTGTGCTCATCACATCTACTGCAGCCCAGGATGAGTGGGGGCAAGGGGAACCCCACTGCAAAAGGGCATCAAATCACAACTTATCTCTGGCTTTTTGTTGCTTTGGGTTTATTTTAATAAGAAAGCTTCAATCCTACTGACCCTAAGCCCAGTGTCTGCTTAATGGGCAAAGGGAATGCTACAGCTGAGGCACTTACTGCTTACTGGATCGTGTGCATTTTCTTAAGGGCTTGAAATGCAATGGGCTATTGCAGGGTTTTCCTGGAGGAAAAGCGATCACAATCTGGCCTTTGTTATCCAGTTTGTTTTCCAAGAGTTCCTACTTGAGGGCCCCTGGAGCAGATTCTTGGAAGAGCTCCATTTTGCACCCCAGCCAACAAGATCCGAGTTTCCGTATATTATTAGAATACAATGGAGCAACGTCAGCTCCCTTAACCCCACAGCAGCCAGAGAGAGAGGTTCTCCATAGGGGCAAAACCTGCTCCTTCTCCTCTTCCATGGCCCTGGTGCTGGGAGAGAGGGAAAAGGGAAAGGCAAAGGAGCAGAGCTGGGGGAAATCAGAGTGGTCAGGGAAACTTGCTGCGTCAGCTGAAGTAAAGCCCTGGTTCTCCAAGGAGAGCTGAGTTCAACACCACCCTGCCCTCAGTTGCTTTTGGGCTTGGCTGGTGCCAAGCTTCATTCCTGGTCGGAATGGGTTTGGTTAGGGGACACAAAGCAATGTGGTTCCTGTGAGTCAGCTGCAGTCTCAATAGGAAACACGGATGTGGGCACAATCTGCAATGGGGCACATCTGAAACACATTCCCCAAGCTCCTCTTTTCCTTGTGCTGCTCTTGGGCTTAGACCACTGGGCTGCAGCAGCGCTGACTGCAGCTGCTCAGGGAAAAGAGTGAAAAACCCAGGAAAACCTGCTGCAAAAATCCCACTTTTTGGAAGGAAAGCTCCACAGCTCCAAACTGGAAACTCTTTGCCAGCGCTGTGTACATTTGCCAGCACATTTTTGACTCTTGGCCAAAATACATTGGCCAAAACTTGGGAGAAAAACTCGGAGTTGTCTATGGAAAGCAGATACTTCTCCTGAAAATATTCATTTAGTCAAATCCCCAGGTTTGCTCTGAAAGCCAGCTCCAGTGGAAAATGATGAAGAGCACTATTATTGGCACAGCTTTAGTTTTCCTTTGTCTGGAACAGACACGGAGAAGACAGCATCTGTCAAACAGAATCTTCCCACTTGTGGTATTATTTAGCCTGGAATATTGTCCAAGACTTTAGGAAAGGTTCAAGCCACCACTAGGTGCACGAGAGACAGAGCCTTCCCTAGAAGGGTTTTATACTTTAAGCATAGACCATAGGGAAGATACACAGCTGGGGAGAGCACAGGGTAATGTCAGAGGGGTCCTGAGCAGGGTGATGGGAAAAGGGACGCAGCACAACCCCCAGCACCTGCTCCTCCTCCTCCAATGCTTTGTGCTCAGCTGTGTGAGCTCAATGCTCCCTATGGACAAGCATCAAACTGCCCCAGCTCCGGAGGCAGCTGCAGGGGAGGGCAGAGATGGGCCCTGCTCTGTGCATCCTGCCTCCAGCTATAAAAGTCCTGGGAATGGAGAAGAGGAAGCCAAGCAAGTTGCCTCTACAGGCACAGGGTGCCCAGAGAAGCTGTGGCTGCCCCATCCCTGGCAGTGCTCAAGGCCAAGTTGGACACAGGGGCTTGGAGCAAGCTGCTCCAGTGGAAGGGGTCCCTGCCCATAGGAACTGGATAAGTTTTAAAGCCCCTTCCAACTCAAACCATTCTGGGACTCTATGAATGCTCCTTGGACAAGAAGATGCTCTTCCAGCCTCTCTCTTGCAGCCCGCGTGTGCCCATCCAATTGAACCTACTTATTTTAGATACTCCTGGGTTTTGCTCAGGTGTTGCCCTGCTATACAATCCCTCCCCTTCTGCCCTCTCCCTGCCTGCTTTCCATCACTTTATACCCCGCTCGAACTAACACAACCGCTTTAGCTACAAGAGAGTCATTAGAGAAGCATCAGTGCTGGTTCCAAATACTTTCCAGAACCTGTCACCCCCTTCTGTAAGAGATTAAAAAGACATCGCTGAGAAGGGAGTGAGGGAGAAAGAGAGCACCAGGAAATACATAAATAAAGGTATATATGGTTACTCTGGGTTAGTCCTGATGCGCAGCCCTGTCCCAGGGCACCGTGTGCTGCGCTGGGTTGAAGGATTAGTCACTTTTTCCATTAGAAGCTCTTATTCTAAGGGGATTTATAATGTATCTGAAAAATTGTCTCCTGGCTTTGCTTGGCATCTGAGCGCTCCATCAACGGGCTGGATAGAGAGAAACTGCAGTTGTTGGATTGACTGGGACAGCGCACGGGGAGGCAGGGAGTCTTTTCCATGCTCCGTGGAAATACACGCACACAGTGCCTTTGCTGCAGTGGCTGCTCCAGCACAGGCACAGGCACAGGCACAGACACAGGCACAGGAACAGGCACAGACACAGGCACAGACACAGGCACAGGCACAGGCACAGGAACAGGCACAGGCACAGGAACAGGCACAGGAACAGGCACAGGCACAGGCACAGGAACAGACACAGGCACAGGAACAGACATAGACACAGACACAGGCACAGGAACAGGAACAGGCACAAGCACAGATACAGACACAGGCACAGACACAGGCACAGGCACAGACACAGGCACAGACACAGGCACAGACACAGGCACAGGCACAGACACAGGCACAGGCACAGGCACCGTGTGGGCACAGCCCCACACCAGCACACAGGAAAGAAGCAAATCAATGATTATTTCCTATCTCCTTGCCCCAGAGCCAGCCCTCAGCTGCGGTTTCTCACCATGCCCCATCCAGTTCACAGCCCTGCTGGGTGCGACAGTCGCTCTCATACCACTGGGGTGCAGAAATCCTGCCCTTGACAAGGCTTTCTCAACCCGATTTCTGTAGGAGACATTTCTTAACCCTTTCTGGAGGCTCTTGTAGAGATTCCTGAGTGTTTCCCTAGGGAAAACCAGGACTCAGGGAAGTTCTGCTCATGTTTCTTACTACACAACTGCCCAAAGGGATGAGCAAGGGCTGGGAATCAGCTGTGGTTAACACCAGCGCCTGAGTCATGGAATGATTTGGGTTGAAGGGACCTTAAAGCTCCTCCAGCTCCAACCCCTGCCACGGGCAGGGACCCCTTCCACTGGAGCAGCTTGCTCCAAGCCCTGTGTCCAACCTGGCCTTGAGCACTGCCAGGGATGGGGCAGCCACAGCTTCTCTGGGCACCCTGTGCCAGCGCCTCAGCACCCTCACAGGGAAGAGCTTGTGCCTAAGAGCTCAGCTCAGCCTCCCCTCGGGCAGGTTCAAGCCATTCCCCTTGGCCTGGCCCTACAGGCCCTTGTAAAACCAGCAGAGATGCTGGTGCAAAGCGGGCACTGGGAGGTGACAGCACCTTTGGGGTGCACAAACTCTGGGCTACAACCACTGATCACCTTGCTGAGGGTCCTCCTTTGCGCTGGGGACGAGCTTATCTGCAGGTTAGCCCTGACCTTGGCCAACTTCCACTCAAACGTCTACTGAAGGTGGGTGAATTGGGGACAAGGGAAGGATCGGGAACAGTGCCCCGCACTGGGATCAGGGGGAGAGAGAAGCGAGCCCTCTCGCCACCTCCCCGCGATGCTGATCAGCAAAACAAGAGCCCAATGTGGACGCTTCAAGGAAACAATAACCTAAAATTGGAACGTGGCAAATTCTTTATTCCAGCTCCAGCCTTCCCTCCCCCCTTGATTAGCAAACCACGGGGGACTCAGCCCTGATTGCCTTCAGACAGATGCATTCTCTGCCGCTCTGCCTGCGCCACCAGCGCTCAGCCCATGGGGGCTGAGGCTCTACTTGGTATTCGCGCCGTGTAGCGGCTCCTTGCATTCACATGGTGCCCTGCTCTCCGGCTGGATCACAAACTTTTCTTTGGGAGCAATGAGGAATATGTCGGGTTTCCACCTTTGTTTGGTCCCGTTTAGGCTGCAGCTTGTGAAAACTTCCCCACACACTCCCCTACTCGCAACTAACAACAAAGCAATCTCTGCGAAGCACTACGGCTGGGATTCCTAATGTGATCGTTTTGAGGGTGTTTTTCATGTTTCCATTCATCGTTATAAGAAGCCCCAGTGAAGCCTCAAGGAGCAGACATTAGAACATGGAAAGAAACACAGGGGAAAGACGGAACTGAAAACAAACCCCAAGTGGGAAATCCCAGCTCTGAAGTCCTCTCCCCTCTTGAAGGCAGAGGCAGAACCTGCACAGAGCAGAGGGCAGCCGGCATTTCACCCTTGGGACTTTGACAGCGGGAGACCTGGAGCTTGGCGACAAGCAGGGAAGACTGCGAAGGGTTCAAAGTATCAAATGGAGCCCAGCAGAGGGGAACAAAGGAAGTTCAGGTCATGATAATTTATTGATGATCTTGGCCTGATCGCTTCAGTGTTTTGTCTCAACAGGACCCACCCTGAGCCCTGCAGGTCCCCGCGCTGCTGTGGATGCGATGTGATGATTTACAGGCAAAGTTTGCTCAGAATTAAGCCAGGCTGGATCCCACCCTCACCCCAGCACTGGCTGGGAAGCATCCAGTGCCTCCTGACCTCACCCCCATCGGAGCAAAGCGCAGCTCCAGGAATTCCCTTCCCCATAGTTCACATTTTTCCGGCTCTACCCATTCACCCAGCAAGTGCCCTGGGAAATCGCTGCGGCCTCGGCATCCAAACTCGCTTCAGAATGAGCCAAACTGATTCTTTTCTTCCAGGAGGAGGGTCCTAAGGAAAATAAGATGCTGGGGGTTCTTTGTCCCCGTATCTTGGATACGAGCAAACTCCCACGCTCGTCAGAAACCCCAACAGCACCGGCAGCTCTTGGCTTTTCCTCTTTCTTATTCTTCCCCCCCCCCCCCCCCCCCCCCCCCCCCTGCCCCTTTCTGTCTCATTCA
>NDXB01010400.1:98993-161560 GCA_002631895.1 Agapornis roseicollis
CTTTCTTATTCTTCCCCCCCCCCACCCCCCCATAGTGTGTGCGTGCTTTAAAGCAGGATGCCACCACGATGGGTTTAAGAGACAGCGAGCGCGGAGATGCCAGCTTCTCGTGTATGACAGCGAACAGCGTCTTCCTCCTGTGATCATGGGTGAAAAATCGGGAGAACTGATCCAGGAGGATTGTTCCAATGCACTCCCCGACCATTCATCCTGCCCATAAATATGCCCAGAGAGACTCCGTGCGAGAACCCCACCACTTCCAGCCTGGGGTTCGTTTAACCACGACTCACATCTTCCATCTGCACCATCCAACCGGGCTGGTCGGAGTTCCCTGGGTCGCATTCCCACCCTTTTCCCCCTCACTTTTCGGCTGATGGTTGTTGACATGGAAAACTCGCAGGTTCCCCTTTTCCCTCTCCCGCTTTGAGCGCTGTGTTTGCTCACCATCCCTATGCGGAAAACACTGGGCTGCCAGCTCCGGCGGCTCCAAAACAAAGAGTTTAAACCAGCCTCACCCCTTGGCACCGGCTCGCTGCTGAGCACAACTCCCCAGGGAGCAGCCTACCCTTTTCCTCCCAAAATCAAGCGAACGTGGAAGAAGCAAACGAAGCGCCGAGACTCAGCGCTGTCATTTCCTTTTTAAGGCTGGAGGAGCGCTCAGCCCAGCAGCTGAGACCAGAAGGGTCCCCCCCAAGCCCCGCGGGGTGCTCCGGCACCCGCAGCTTTGTCCCCCCCCCCCAGAAGAGATGCTCCGAGGACCCGCGCCCGGCGCGCACCGGGACTTTGTTCCTGTATCAGTCGCTGTGTGTTTATGAGCGCTTTATCCCCAAGGAGGGAATAATCCTTCCAAACCAACACAAACCTCCAGTGTGAGGGGACAGCGGCTAGCAGGGAAGGGGGAACACGGAGGAGAGCCCCGGGGGATAGGGACACTACAGCGGGGAGCCGGGGGGAGACAGGGGACAGGACACGGAGGCCGTCCCCGGGGGATGGGGACGCACACAGCAGCCAGCCCTTTCTTCCAGCTGGCCATGACCAGGGCTGAAGGTACCGGTGGGTTTCGGTACCTCCGAAGTTTGGGGTTGTTTCCGCACCGCCGGGACTCCCTGCACGGAGGGGATCGTTTAATTTGCTTCAAGTTTTCTTTTATAACCTCAGACTTATGAATTGAAAACTTCTCTTTTTCTTTCCTTCCCCAAGCGGTTCTCCGAGTTTTAGGCACCAAAACTGCCCCGCGTCCCCGGAGCGCAGCCCGGCATCCCTCCACCTTCCTCCTCCGGGATGAAGTAAGGAAGGACCGAAGCCTTTACCGGAGCCTTTACCAGCCCCGAGGGGGCTTTTGTTCCGAACCCCCCGTTCTTTGCCGTTCCCCCTAACGCGGAGCGCCTCCACTTACCAGCTGCAAAGCGCAGAGGAAGATGAGGGTGCAGCGCCCGGTGCAGCATCCCATGGTCCCCGAGCAGCGCGGGCAGGGCCAGCCCGGCTCGCCCCGGGGCTCCCGGCTCCCGCGCCCCGGCCCCAGCCCGCAGCTGCCGCGGGGGGAGGAGGAAGAGGAGGAGGAAGAGGAGGAGGAGGAGGGAGGTCGCGGAGGATCCGGAGCCCCTCCGGGAGCCGGGGAGGAGGCGATGGGGCCACAGCTTAAAAGGGCAACGCTCCGGCGCGGCTGCGCTCCCGAAGGCGGGCAGGGATGGCGGGGCGGGGGCTCGTTGCCCTCGCAGGCGCGGAGGGATGCTCCCGGGGTGCCAGGCTCCCCCGGGAGGCTGAGGCAGGCACAGCCTGGTTTTCCCTCTCGTCCCCTGGCTGTGGGGGATGTCTACGGGACACAGAGCCTATGGGGCATCCGAAGCGATGGGAATCGGGAGCTCCTCTCCCCCTTCCACATAATGCCCATCACCTTCCTCCCCGTGCAGGTGCTGGCGTGCTCGCTCTCTAAAAATGACCTAAAATTGATCTAAAATGCAATGGTTCTTCCCATAAAATTTGTCACACATGGGAGATAAACTTGGAAAGGGGGCATAAGACAAGGAATTCTTTACAATGCACATTGTGGGTGTTTTGAAGTGTACGCCCAGGTTTGTGAATGAACCGTGGCTGAATAGCAGGGATGTTGGGGAGCATCTCTTCTTCCAAGAAGATCTTCTACCTGAGCACCATCTGTGAAGCCATCCCCCAAACCCTTGTCTGTAGGAAAGCATGTCCATCTACTTCAACTGTCACCAGCAGAGTAAATCCATGAGCACACAACTGCCTCCTTTATGCACCCGAGCCCCTGGCAGTGCCTCCTTCTCTCCAGGAGGAGAAGCAGGGCCCATTAGATAGAGCTCACTTCCTGCCCCACTCACTTCTGGCCAGCCAAGGAGCAGGAACCGCACCATGTGCTGTGATTGGGACAGACTCAATACATGAACCTTTAAGGTCCCTTCCAACCCAAATCGTGCTGTGAGTCTGTGATTCTACCTCCAAAGTGGGTGCAGCTTTGCCCTGTAAGTGGCTGCTTCCAGTTCCCTTTTAAGCAGGCATGTCACACTGCTTACTCCAGTGGTTTGGGGAGGAGATGGGAGCTGAAATGACCCAGGAAAGCACCCCTGCCTACACTGCAGAGCAGCAGGATTAATCCTAAAGCTCCATGAATGTTAAAAGCCTGGTATTAACAACATCATTGATATTCAAATCAGCCACAGGGGGAACCAGAACAAACAAACAAGCAAACTCTGAATACTTAAGATTAGGAGACAGACTCCACATTGCCCACAAATCCGACTGGTTTTCAATGGCAAAGTACATCGATTCTCTGCCCTGTGCACTGTGCACAACCAGGACACCACTTAATGCAGTCAGATACAATAAACCACACTTTATTACAGGCGAAAGGAATACACCCAAAGAAGAAATCAATTGACTCCACTGAGGAACCTGTGGACTGAAGAAGCTTTGGCAGTAACTGTGTTCCCAGGAAGACAGGTTTGGATGGGGGAGGCAATAGTTGAGTTTGTAATGAATGCAGAGGAAACGTTCCTTACAACCCGCATGGGGAGGCCTCGCTCTGCACTGGAGGGTCAAGCACCCGACATCACAATTATAAGAGGAGCTCAAACAAAGCAGGCTGGGTTCTGCTGGTTGCTCTTTCCAGCTCTGGAAGCTGCTGGGAACAGCGTGGGGCAGGCTGGGATGCAGCAGTGCAGGTTAGTACCGGCCCTTTGTGCCGTTTCTGAAGGGTTCCTGCACCTCTTGTGCTGCCTCCTGCTTCTGAAAGCCTCCCGTAAGCACGGCTGGTTTCCAGTTCAGTTGTACCACAAAGGAGACACGGTGTGAAAGAGGAGAAGGTATCACTGCTGAAAGGCTGAGTTTGACTTCATTAGGGACTGCAGTGACAGGACAAGGGGGAACGGGTTCCAACTGAAACAGGGGAGGTTTAGATTGGATCTAAGGAAGAAATTCTTTGCTGTGAGGGTGCTGAGGCACTGGAATGGGTTGGCCAGGGAGGTTGTGAGTGCTCCATCCCTGGCAGTGTTCAAGGCCAGGTTGGATGAAGCCTTGGGTGGCCTGGTTTAGTGTGAGGTGTCCCTGCTTATGGCAGGGGGTTAGAACTGGATGATCTTAAGGTCCTTTCCAACCCGAACTATTCTGTGATTCTATGATTCTATGACTTAAACAGGGCTCTTTCCACCTGCACTTTCACCTTGATAAGCAAAGCAGAAGGTAACCCTGCGCTGGCTGGGGCTCCACATGCAGCCGACAGAGAACACTCCGACCCTCCTCAGCTTATTGAGAGGGGTGAAGCCACAGGGATAACGTAACCTGCATTTCAAAGAGAAACTTCAGACTCCCAGAGCCCGATCTTATGATCTTCATTCAGATGATTTCTTGTCTGTGGTGGGGTAGCAGGAGGGGATCTGCCTTAATGTAACCAAGCAGCCCCATGTGGGGCTACTTGCATTGAGAGCTGGACACTTGCATCAGTGTTGGTCTCCAATCTCTTTTGGTTATGGACACCAGTGGAGGTGGATTGAGTTTCCATCTGACAACAGGTCTGGGGCTTTGGTTGCTCTTTGTAGGCTAATTAAAACGTCTCCTGCAGACTCTGTGAGGTGAAATAACAGCTTAGCTGAATTTGGACCTAAGTGGATAGACCACATGCATCTTAGATCCAAATTAAACTGGGTTTTTTAATTAGCAGGTAGATTAACAAGGCACCATGGGATGTGGCAGCCCAGAGGCTGCCAAAAGGCAATGCCATCACCGATGTGCTATGTGTCAACAGTAATCCTCATGTACCACCACACAGCAGCGCTTGGCTTGGCACTGCCACAGCAGCCACGAGCATCTCCTGAACACAGTATGAAGTCCTGGCCATCCGTGCTCCTGAATGAGTGCTGCAGCTACCTGAGAGTTCAAATGATGCCCCAGACACTGAGCATCCTTGTTCTCAGCCTGTGCTTGAATCAGGAACCTCTTCCCATTCAAATTCCTTGCGCTGATGGGGCTGCCTGGATCCAACTGCACTCTTCTGGGAGATTAACCTTGTTATCACTTGTTCCTGGCTGCTTACATCCAAACTCCATCCAGAAGACACAGGTTTACTTTGGAAGAAACCAAGAAACAAAGTTCACAACCTTGAGGCAAAGCACCAGTGTCTCACCACAGCTCCTTAGCTCTCATCTCTGCAGCCTCCTTGCTCTGAGAGATGAAGATGAGCAATCGAGGCTGAAAGGATGAGCTGGGGACACATCTCTTCACAGCCCAAGCCCTGTAATTGTCAGAGCTGCTGGAGCTATTGATGGTCCCAGAGCCCAGGATACATACACGCAGGGTGCATTATTCCACTCAATTCACTTATATTCCATTCAATAACCTCACCTGGGTGACGGTGCCTTTAGAGAGGTCTGAGCAACTGCAGCAGTGTCACAACACTCCAACCTTATCAATGCCATCTCCAAAAGGCAAAGTGCGTCCATTGCACTGCTTTATGGCCTTAGAGCTAACCAGCTCCCCTCCTCTGGTGCAGACAGCAGCCTCCCAAAGGTGGCACATCACATCCTATGGCACATCCTATTTCTCTAACATGAATTAGAAGTAAAAGCCTTTGACACCTGCTGCCATGCGAGTGATGGCAGACTTCCACAGTGCACAGTGGGAATTCACAGGGGCCACCTTCAGCACAACCAGTTGGAACATCTTCACCTGAGAGGCGGCTGAGCCGAGGATGCTTAAAACCTGGATGGGTGCAAACAGATCAGGATAAAGCATCTTCCTGGGTGGGAGGAGGAAAGGACAGTAGCTTCTGCTCTGCTTCCTCAACCGAGCAATGCTGGACACAGCGACAGGACCTCAGTGCTGGTGAGCAGAGGCTGCCACTGCTCATCCGGGGCAGCCAGGCCTGGCTATAAGAACTGGGCTCTATGATATTCCCATGTCTCACTGAAGACTTTTTCTATGGGAAAGAGTTACTGAACCAGCTAGAAAAGGAGAGGGAGAAAGGAAAAAGGGCAAGGCTTTGACCTTCTACTTTTAAACTTGTCATTGTTTAAACCTCCCATTACCCTGAGCTAATAACTAGAGAGTTGTTACGTAGCTCAGCTGCTCTGGGACCAAAGCCAGTGAAGCCAAGGCTCTCAGAGTAGGAGACCTAAGGGAGGTGGCAATAGCACAGACATGTCCTTCTTCTTTCCAGAGGGACCAGAGCTGCACAGGAGCCCAAACTGAGCTGGAACATCCTCAGCAAGCGATGTCCAAAGGAGCCACGCTCTGCTCTTCCCCTCCTTTTGCAGCCTGGTGAATGCATTGCAGAGAACAGCCCTGGGAGAGCAAGGAGCAGGGGCTTAAAAATTGTTCTCATCACCACACAAGAAAAGAAGCAATCTCAATGGCTTCTGTGCTTTGAAATGGTTCCCCACAGCCCAGGGCAACCTGTAAAATGGATCAGAACTGGTGTGTGCAACGTGTCATTGCCTCTCTGATCCCTGCGAAGCTTTGGGATGCTGCAGGGAGGCAGCTCCTAATCAGGCTTTTGTCTGCCACCATCATCTACATTCCACATTCGTAATTCCCTCATATGAACTTGCTGAGCCGCACGATGCGATGCGTTCTCAGCGCTCTCTGATGAGCCTGTGGAGGATGGCAGAGGTGGAACGCAGTCACCGAGCTCTCTGCCGCAGCAGGGTAACAGCAAGGGGAACCATTTGTCCACATCTCTGATACAGAGACCTTGTTTGTGTGCTTGAGGGCTTGTATGAAGGAAACACGACTGATACTGTTCCTCCCTCTGCATCAGACACGTAGGTACCCATTTACCGTGGAGTCAAGGGTCAAATTCACACTTCCACAGCTTTACAAAGATGCCTTGGCAATTCCACCATAACATCCACGAGCAGCTTTGCAGATAGCTCCTTTTCTACTTCTCTGTGGCTATAAAGGAAAAGCACTGAGACAGAAACAGCCTGGAAGCCACCAGCACTACTGTTAGTCTGAGAAGGGTTCCTCATGCCATGGATCAACTCCTCCCCTGAGCACCAAAGAGCCTCCCTCCTCCTCTGTCTTATTTACAACATAGAGACCCAGAACGTGAAACTACTCAACTACTTTGGGGAGAGCTGCTCAAATCAGGGCCATAGCAGCTCTGGGGACTGCACGTCAGTGTTCCTGCGTGTTTTCATAGGAATAACCTGGAATGGAGAGGAGGGAGAGCCGGAAGGGTTAACACAGAGGACAAGCAGGCTGTCACAGCTGACACCCCAGCATCTCAGCCCATGCAATCCGAGTAGCTGGCATGACTGCAGCCGCATTTCCAGCTGCAATTCCACTAGGCAGTGTGACCATGGAGCAATTCAAGGCAGCTGCCGAGGTCCCTGGGCATTGAGACCAAGTGATTATTCAAGGTTTCCATGCAACAGTTGCATTTCTCAAATGATAGGACCAAAAAGCAAAGAGCCCTGTGGGTGAGCGCTGTCTCCAATTCATGGCTCAGGGTGCTCTCAATTGGACAAGCTGCTTCCCCATTTCCTTAGGAGCCTTTTTTCCCTCTCAAACGGTTATGAAGTCCCTCAAGCCGATTTGACAAGTCTTAAGGGATGTGATGGAGAAGGAATCAATAACAAGTTTCTTTTAGAGTGCCTTCTGAAGGACACCTACAGCAGTGTATGCACAAGTGTATGGTGTCGGGAGCCAGCGTATACGAGGACAGCCCCAGTGCAGGTATGAAACGTGCAGTTAGAAGCTACTCAAAACCACGCACACACAAACCAGAGGTGCTTCTCTGCCATGTTTTCAGTGATGCCCTTTTCAATCCCAGCCAGTGGGGGCTAATGTGCATTAAGAAGTCAGCAGCGTCAGGTGCCACCAGGCTGCAGGAGTGTTTGTTGCACTCATTTACTTTAGACAGACTTAATTGCCTTGGAAATAAGCCACTTGAAGCAGGTTCCCAAAGTTCATTCTGAGTATCCCCAGGGTACACACAGGCAGCTGGCAGCACTTGCAGGCTTTTTCACCCTGCCCGGACCATGTTAGATGGCCACTTGTGATGGCTTGGATTGACAATGGTACAGACTGTGATGTGCTACACACGTACGTGGCACTAACACAGAATTAAAGCTGTGTGTAGTAACCACTGCTTGTTAAATGAAAGCTTTTGCTTGTCTGCTTGCTGGTTAAATATCAGAAGAAAAGCTTCATGCTGTCTCATAGAAAACCTTTCCACATTTTATCTCATTCCTCACAAAAAGAAGAGGTAGAAAATTTGATGGGGGTCTCTAAATACAAGCATCTGCTTAAGCTTTCCCAGCTATGAAGTAGAGAAACATAGCAAAGGATATCTTCATAACCTGATTGACAGTAGAAACACATCAAAGTGCACTCCCAGCCGCAGAGAGGAGCTCAAACCAGCCATGATTTTCCTATCAATGTGCAGTGGAAGGACAGGGCTTGATTACTGTCCTGATCCTGTCTGTGGTTTGAAGGGCTGGATGTAAATTCAGTGCCGGTGAATCCATAGCGTAGGCAGGACTCCTTGTTGTATCCGTAGGACTAAACTCCCTCCTAGTTTCTCTTGCTTGAACACCAGTAGGGCTGTGTGTCTCACCGGTAATTACTCATAATTACCGCTACAGGTAATTAGATGTAGTTGCAGATTTGGCTAGTGCCAAGCTAACTGCAGACATGTACCAGAAAAGCCCCTATACATGGGTCCCTCAGCTGAAAAGGAAGGCAAAAGTAATGTTCCCTTGTGCAACAAGAGGAATAGGATTCTTTTATGAAGTGCATGTGGTGTTTCTATATCCTAATGGCGACATTCATTGCAGCTGGGTAGCGCTGCTGTGCTGTGGCTGCCAAATGCAATGAATATCAATAGGCTCGGATGCTGTATTTAATAAAAATAAATCTGATTTATTCAGCAAAATAAAAAAGAAGCATTTAGTAACAAGTGATGTTTCACGCCATGGCAAGCGATATTTCACATCTAACTTTCCTAATGATGTTTTTATGTGACATAACGCTGGGAGGAATGAGCTGCTCTCCAGATTTACACGAATAAGACAAACCCTGACGTCCTTCTGAGTTCTCAAGGCCAGGAAGTTGAAAATGAGATGGAGTCTTTGGTGGCTTGGGTGACAACCTGCTTGCACAGGGTGCTACTGAGAGCATGCAACACAGAGACACCGCAAACCCCTCCAAGCAAAGGGGGTTATCACATTCCCACCAATTGACAGGGCTATTCATGGAGCTAAAGGGGCTGAGTTGGGGAGGGCTGTCATTATTCATATGGTTACAGTTACATACATCATAGGTAATGACAATGCAGGACTTGAATGGTGACGTTTATCATGCAAACAGGTCCATTCCTTGCTCCTCACTCTTCAGATTTATTAAATAGATTTATCTAACAAGAGTCTTTACATTTCCTTTTGTTCCCCCTCAATTTAAGCGTTGTGACATCCTGCACATTACTCTGATGTAGTGGCTAATCTCGGCTGTGTTGGGAGGGAAGAAGGCAATAAAACCCTCCAGCTCCTCAGTCCATGACAAGAGCTGCTAGAACTGAGTGATGTATTCAGCCCACATAGGTGTCAATAAGCAAGTCAAAATAGGGGGTTGTTGTTTCTCCTTTACTATTTGGAGCCCATGCTGGCAGCTATCCTAGACGAGGGGTTTTTCAGGTACTTTTGTGCAATTTAAACTGAGTGGCAATGCCACTTTATTTATTAGACTATTTAATAGCCAAAATCAAGTCTTGTTAATAGGTTAGAAAGGGTTCGGGAAATCTGTAGGAGAGTGCAAAAGAATGCTCTTTGGTTTAAATCCTGATGCAGAACCTTCTTGGGTAATTTTACCTAAGAAGTTTCAAAGCCATCATTCCAAATCATTAACTTATAAGCAAAATCACACACTAGGTAGGTTATCTTAATAGGCTTTCACTTGCCATCAGTCTCTTTCACTGCAATTACAATGCATATACTCATGAAATCCTTGTGGAATTGGGCTCTGGTTGTTTTCTGTGCTCTCGAACTGGCCCACCCTCTCCATGTGGGAGCATGGTCCTGCGTTCAGCAGTAGCAGTCATTTTTCTCCTTCTCAGTGGCCGGTGAAGCGCTGTGGTTTTGACTTTCAGGCTGGGATCAGCGCTGACAACACCAATGCTTTCAGTTGCTGTTCAGTAATGTTTAGTCTGACCAAGGACTTCCTGAGTCTCAGCTCTGCCAGGGAGGAGGGAAGACGGGAGGAAGCAGAGCCAGGACACCTGACCCAAACTAACCAAGGAGGTCTTCCATACCACAGCACATCACGCCCACTATATAAACTGGGGGCAGTTACCTGGAAAGGTGAGATCATTGCTCGGTCAGGCTGGGTATCGGTCAGCGGTTGTATTCTCTTCCCTTGTTATTTCCCTTATCATTATTGTGATTGGTGGCAGCAGCAGTGGTTTGTGTTATACCTTAGCTACTGGACTGCTCTTATCTCAACCCGTAGGAGTTATAGTCGTTCGATTCTCCTCCCCATCCCTCCGGGAGCAGGGGGGAGGATAGGGGGGGGGGGCAGTGAGAGGGCGGCTGCGTGGCTGACTGGGTTTAAAGCATGACACATAGCCCAGCAGAATTCTATCTGGAAAATCTCAAAACGGAAAACAGCCCAAAGAGACTGCTCCTGCCTTATGTTTTATTGTTTTACCCTTATCTTCACATTTCATATGTGCTTGAGAGTGGGCATAACAGTTATAACAATGGCAATTGTGCTATAAATAGATGTAATTTAGTTTTGAGCTGGAATAATTTCATAACTAGAGAAAGGAAAGAAGTAGGGAATAGAACGGTCGGTCGATGTTTCTTGTTGGCATTGTCTGTGCCAAATAAACATTTGTCGCACATTGCAGGGATGGGAAGAGAGCTATGCACCTATCCCAGATTCCGGGAACCGAGCAAACTGCACTTGCCTGGGAATGGCATGTATTTATGTGCTTGCTAAGAAAGGCAAATGTTTGTGGCTTTCCTTCATTCCTATTGAAAGCCAGATTGTCCCATCCTGCAGCCTCCACTCATGTAGGGCTTTGCCGCTGTTTGCACATCTTAATGATAACTCCTGATTTAGGGGAAATTATAGTGAAACCAGAAGCACTATTTTGTGTCTCTTTGGTGATAGCAATTCTGATCCCAGGCGAAGCTGCTACGCTTTAGAGTGTGAACATGCATGTTGGGTATATTAAGAACATAGGAGGCATCAGTCTCCAAGCCCTGACCCCAATGGATGAAATACACTCCTGACATTGCTTCCAAGGCCGAGAGCACAACATGCAACACACACCCTTCCAGACCTGCTCCAGAACAGCCATTAACACCAATCACTGCACTATCAATGTATACAGAAAAGCAGATTAATATTCTCATTAGACACTATAACACAGCATCTCTAGAATGGGAACCTCATTGCCCACTGGCTTGTGTTTACCAGGAAATAATGGTGCTTATCAGAAGAGATCACTTTCTCCTTAACAGGAAAAGCAAATTATTTAAGCTGTGTTTGCTTTATAGTTCATTCCCTTCCCTCTGTCCTTCGCACATTTAAAGGCCCATTATCTTCTCCTTGATGCAAGGGGTTTATGCGTGTAGCTACCATTAATGGTAATGAAAATGGCTCCCGTTAATCTCCCTGTGCTGATAGTAAGATAATAGCCTACTTAATAAGAGCAAAGCTCAGGTTAGGAGTTGCACTGAAGTGAGCAGAATAATGTCTCTACGGGATTCATAAGTAAGTGCTAAAGCCTTGTTCTGTGTCCCAGTTGACGACTAAAAAGATATCAGAGGTAGAACAAATGCGCTCTCTTGATACACGATGCCAAGCCCTGTAGAGCTGCTCTGGGTCCCCTTTTCCAGCCGGTTCACTCCATCGGGGTTCATCCCTAGGGAATGAGGGATGTGTGTTGCCCTTGGAATAGGCTGTAGTTTCAGATCAGTGCCCAACTGGCTTGCTCAGAGTCAAAGCAACCCATGGCTTCGGCTGCAAACTGCATCAGCTCATGGGAAGAACTGACTGGAAAAGACCTCATAATTTGATATAATTCACCTTTATGGACAACCTAAAAAAGCTAAAGATAAACTAGTGATTTTACATTGTGCTGTAGGGCCGGGCCAAGGGGAATGGCTTGAACCTGCCCGAGGGGAGGCTGAGCTGAGCTCTCAGGCAGGAACTCTTCCCTGTGAGGGTGCTGAGGCGCTGGCACAGGGTGCCCAGAGAAGCTGTGGGTGCTCCATCCCTGGCAGTGCTTAAGGCCAGGTTGGACACAGGGGCTTGGAGCAAGCTGCTCCAGTGGAAGGGGTCCCTGACTGTGGCAGGGGTTGGGGCTGGAGGAGCTTTAAGGTCCCTTCAACCCAAACCATTCCATGATTCCTTCTTGCTTTGCCCCAGCTCTTTTCCCACTTTCTGTTTGCTCCGGCTCTGTTTTGTACTTGGCTCTCTGGAGGTGGGCAGTGCACCCCCTGGATGCTTGCTTGCTGACAACAGTCCTGATGTCTCTTGTGATTATGTCTGTTATGGCCACCTATTAAGGTGAGCAATGGTACCCTCTCTGGGCAGGCCTGTGCTGTAGCACACTGAGCTTGTTTAGGGGTGCCAAGGCCGCAAGGGGTTAACCCTGGCACCCACAATGCCCCGCAGCCGGGCATCATTGCCGGCCGCGGCTGCGCCGTGAGGCGCGGGGCGGAACCGGCACCGGCGGTGCTGCCGCGTCAGGACCGAGGGTGCGCTCCCCGGTCCCGCCGCTCCCTTGGGCTGGCTCCGGGGCGAGTTTCCTCCGCGCCGGGCCCGCTTGGGCCGGACCCCCGCGGGCTGCCAGCCGGGCAGGGCAGGGCCGGGCCCAGGGAGAGGCGGGAGCTGCCGGTGCCTGGCTGGCGGGGCGGGGCGAGGCGAGGCCCGAGCGGCTCGTCCGCGGCCTTTTCCCCCCTCCAGTGCCGCTCTCGCTGCTGTAGGAGCAGAGGCCGGTGTGCTCGCAGGCGCCCGGCCATGTGCTGAAGGAGGCCTCAGGACTCGGCTCGGATCCCGGTGTCGCGGGTGTGCGTGAACCAGCCCTTGCGTGCGCCCCGTGAGACTCCCGGTAAGGCGGCTGTGCTGCTTAGTGTCCACATCAGCGTGACTATCAAAGCTTGTAATGGTCTGTGGTGTGTATTTGAGCTTGGAACATCCCCTGCTCCGGTGGAGGTGAGCGACAGCGTTTGGGTCGAGGCCTCTGCGGCCTTTCTTTGCCGTGCTGAGGTGCAGAGGGAGCCTTGAGGACCACGTCACCCGCTTCATGCACTGGATGCAGAGCTCTCGGCAGGTTGGCTGCGAGAATTTCCTGCCGTGTGAGTTTCCTGTTGAAGCAGAGGAGCAAAGGCCTTTTCTAGCTCGTTTCCACTTGAATTGGCCGCTTCTGCCTTTTTGCTTGCTTTTAGCATTCCTAACATGGAAACTCATCCTGCGCACGTCTAGGTTTTCAATCTGGAAACTGATTGTTGAGGAAGTAGGAGTGTGAGAGGGCAGTTTCCACCGCTGTGGTGTGGGAAGCAAGGAGTTTCCACCCAGGAGCACGTGAAAATGTTTATGTTATGTTTTAAAGTATTGATATTCTTCAATGGAAACTTCTCCCTAAACTAAACATTTGCGTTGCTATTGATGTCCATTTACAGCAGATTTAAATGATGGATGTTTAAGGTCTCTGAACAGTTGTTGCTTAAGTATTTACCCGCGAAACTTAAACAGCACGGTGGCTGTGTGCCCAGTCAGCTGCGAGGGCTCACCTTTGGGTGGTAAACTGATGAGCTGGTCTCTTGCAAGTTTGTGGGCAAATACAGTTGAAAATACACTGTACACCTTTAAAGAAACCTGTTAGAAAGGTTAGAGTGTGACTTTGTCCTCCCTTTCCTTCATTTCCACATGCTTTGGTGGTGGCGAGAAGGGTGAGAAGCTGGTGGCTATAGGGTACCCACTCCTTTTCTTGGATGATGTGGTGCAGGTGAAGCTCTGCCTTCCCACCAGACAGCTATGGTTTGATCAGGGGCCTTGGTATGTCTGAAATGGGTTTTGTGTTCAGTAGCCTAAAGGCTTTCTTGTAAAAGGCTTTATCAGAACAGTTATGGCAGGCCCAAAGGGAATCACTTCCTCTGTCAGTTTGAAGTCAGACATCTGGAACTCGGGGTGCCAATAAGCATTGAAGTGATACGGGTATTGGCTGTTGTAGGATGGAATTCCTGGTTTATGCAGAATTGGAGTGGAAAAGGCTTTCTGGTTCAGCTGTAGCCATTCTCTTGTGCCAATGAGGCTGGAAGGCCTTTGCATATGGTCTGTCTCTATTGTCCTGAATGCAAACCTGTGGAAAAGGAGGAGGAATGGTAAAGGAAAGATAGGGGGGAGTGAGCAGCCAGCCAAAGAAAGGGGCCTTGTAACTTGGCTGTGACTTACAAGTTGCTGGGAAACACAGCCCTAAGGAAGGGGAGTTGGCATGCAAAGAGAGTGTAACAAATGTGGCAAAGAGGAGGATCCAGAGTGCTCACATTTGTGTCTCTGGCTGCTACTGCTCAGTTTACTTCATCTCTGTGCTGCAGAGGAAGATTTTTCTCCTATACTGACAGTGACAGATAGAGGAGTTGAAGACGTGGCCTTCAATGAATGTAAACGTGTCTGTGGTCTTTGTAGGCTCTGTGCAAACACGAGCGTGGTGTCATCTCCCTCCTTATGTGCACGTGAATAAGTTGTGTAAAATTAAAGTCCTGGAATGCTATGGGAGAAAGCGATGCATGATACAAAGGGTTTCTTGCCACGCTTTTATTTCCCGTTTCTGGAAGTTGCCCAAATTCCATTTGATTACTGATAAAAATAATTCTGTTCAGTTTTAATGTGGTACCGGATGACGGGAACGTTTACTCACCTTTAATTACAGTAACCTTTTCAGTCTCTAGCGCTTAACGGTTTCTAACACAAATGACCTAAGATTGAAAGAAGCATATTCTGAACATCAGTGAAAACACTCTCAAATAATGCAGAATGAAGTAGTTGTCAACAAGATGTTCAGGAAGGAGGAAGTGCTTTGGATAAAAGGCAGCAAATAACTTTAGCTTCTAACAGTGATAATGCATAAGTACAATGCTGATTCCTTTCTGAATCACAGCTGCTGGTGGTACATATAATTTTCCTTATGTACTGCTGTGGTTGTGGCTCCTGGGAATTCTGCTTTAGAACTGTCAAAGAACTGGCCACATTCCTACAAATTGAATGTTTTCTTACCTGTAGCAGTTTTCTTCCTAAACCAGCCTTCCTTTTGTAGTTAGAGGTGTTCTCCCGCCATCCCCCGCTGGGTTACAGCAGTTGTATGCAATGCTTAATCATTTACCTCCCCAAATGATTGCAAAATGATGAATCCTCTCGATAGCTGAAGGACTCATGACTGCTTAAGCAAACAGCACGGCGAGCAAGTGTTAAAGGCTTTTAGAAGGGCATTTCTGCCTCTCAGAACAGTATCTGTTGTAAACGTCAGCCCGCTATTTTTTGTGCAGTACCTTGACTGATGAATAAGCTGACATTTAGTAGTTGGTGCTGTTTCTAGTCAGCTGGGTGACTTCTGTGTCTTAGAAGTTTGTTTTCTGGGGTAGAAATGAAGAGGTGGGCTGGAAGTAAAAAAGAAGAAGATACTTGCATCAAATTAATCTAAATACTGTCCAATGGAAGGTGTCCCTGCCCATTGAAAGGCATTGGAACTGAATGAGCTTTAAGCTCCCTTCCAACCCAAACCAGTCTCTGAATCTGTGATTCCATATTGTACTATCAAATTAGTTGGAAGTATTAATTCATCCCTTATCTGAATTGCAGCCTTATACTGCACTCTACACTGCATTTCCTTTAACCAGGAGTGGTTTGTGTACTTTCAGTTTTGCCAGGCTCTGCATTGTGTGTGAATTACGTTTTTTGTCTCAATGCAGTCTTTTATCTGTGGCTCGACACTGCTGCCTGCTTCTGCCATCCGTGCTTTCTGAATCCAGAGTAAGATGATGTGTTCTGCCAGTGAGACCTGCCTGCTGGAACTAGAATTCTATTTTGTGTACAAGGTCCCAATAGTTGCCTTATTTTCCTAGGATTCAGTTGATATCTGGATGGGTGTGGGAACAGCGTCAAGTAAGAACCAGTTTTGATACAACATATTGCCTGGAAGAGGTTTCGTGTTTGTCACCCCCATCCCCTTTTCTGCTAGTTCTTTTTCATAGAGATATACTTGTAAGGTACTGGCCATCTTGTCAATGTCAGATCCTTGATGATGATTACTTAGTTATTTGGGTTTCTTTTTCTCCCTTTGTAGAATCATGGCGAGTCCAAGAACAAGGAAAGTTCTGAAGGAAGTCAGAGCACAAGATGAGAACAATGTGAGAAAAGCATAATCTTCTTTACATTTGTTTTATAGATTGTTTTCTTTTTACCTGCTCCGGATGTATGCTGCAGTCTTGAGAGCACGAGTATGGCTAACTACTGGTAACAATTTGGATGCCACCAATTTGTTGTAGTTCCAGTAGCTGTCATCATTATAGATTGCTGTGAATTTGGCACAAGTCTTTCAGAAGTTCTAGTAATGCTGTAACCCCTGGAGTCTGTTGAGCAAGTGGTGCCTTGGTCGCAGCTTAATTAAAATGGTCTATTTCAAGTAGTTGATTATACACTTCCTTAAATGTGATAGCCCATGGGCACGCTCAGTTTTAGTTGTATCAATGCATTAAACATTAAATGATGATTCCAATCCTAAGAACTTTCTTGCTCTGTATGAGCAATAGAGCTATTTTTAAGAAAACCCTCTGTTTAGACCTATCATTTACTGCCAAGCTGCAGCATGACTGAATAAACGTTCCAAACTTTAAATGTTGCATCTTGATTTTGCCAAGGAGACCTCAAGAATTCAGTTTGGTTACGTTCTCCTCTTTCAAGGCAATATGGGAATGAAATCCAGTTGAATTCTTTGCTCAGTCACTTCACTTTGCTCATCTGTATTTCCTTCCTGGTTTTTGATACTGGCACAGTACTTTTTATAATTCAAGTCAGGCAAATTAATGAGTATTTATATGCAGCATAAATAAATACTTGAAGGAAGCTTATGCTGTCAGGGAAGGTGTTTCCAAGCACTAAGAACTCTCCTTTCTGAAATGACTTTTCCATGTGTAATGCTTTCATGATTTGACTTTTTGAGCTGCACTGTGTAAACTTCACTTGGAGGAGTTGATGAGTGAGTGTTAGAGGTAACTACTTTCTCTCTTGCAGGTCTGTTTTGAGTGTGGTGCCTTTAACCCCCAGTGGGTGAGCGTGACCTATGGAATTTGGATCTGTCTGGAGTGCTCAGGAAAACACCGAGGCTTGGGAGTTCACCTCAGGTGAGCCTTTCAACCAGACATGGACTGACTTGTGTTCCCTCAGGATGCGCTACTGCTGTGAACAGAAAGGGTATAGGATGTCTCAAATCCAACAGTTCACTGGCAGTTTTGTTTCATGCTCCTTTCCAAAGCAAGCTTTACTCTCAGTGCCTTGTCTATAATCAGCTGGGGTGTGTACTCCACCACTGCAGCCATGTCATGCCCTGTTCTAGAAAGCAGCGTCTCTAGTTTCAGATTGAGGTTTGGTAATAGTGCACTAGTCCTTGTACTCTATTCTTTTAATCTTATATAATCTTTATAGATTAAAACTGAAGCAGTGTTAGAGCTTCTTGGGGGTTGAGTACAAAAAGTCACAGTATGCTTATAGAACGGGTCTGTAAGGGTGTACAAGTGTATAATATCAGCTGAGATGGGAGTCTGTGGAATAAGAACTGTTGATGTGTTGCAGACTCGCGGTGTATAGATGCAATAGGGCAGAGTATGGGGTAGTTACTCAAATGAGAAAGGGAAAGAAAATCCAGGAGGGAAATCACTAAAGCAAGAAGGCTGTGCTTTGCTTTCAGGAGTCCATCATTTGCTTTTCAAGGGGGGATTTAAAGCTCATTAGTAAGCAGAAAATGCTCAGGAAATGAGAGTTTGGAAGTATTCCATATGTTTCATGAAAGAAAAAATGAAATTGCTGAGGTGAGGGTATTCTAAAGGTGTTTCTTTAGTGACTACAAGAAAGAAATTGGTTAAGATACAAGTGCTAAAAGAGTCTTCTTCAGGATGATGTCTCACTTTTACCACTCCCTCCTGACTTTTCAGTTTTGTACGTTCTGTAACCATGGACAAGTGGAAGGATATTGAGCTGGAGAAGATGAAGGCTGGAGGTAACAGCAAATTCCGAGAGTTCCTGGAGTCTCAGGATGATTATGATCCCTGCTGGACAATGCAAGAGAAGTACAACAGCAAAGCTGCAGCTCTCTTTAGGGATCAGGTAAGTCCAGTTGTGCACATGTCCTCATTCCCTGCTTTCTGCAAATATCCAAGTACTTTGTAAGCACTTGTTTTTCAAGAGGGAGGAAAGAAAGTAGCAGCCTCCTGAACCTCTGCAGTGGTTCTTGAAATGGAGAAGTCTTGGAGTGCTTCTCTCCAGCTCTTGTAAGAACTTCATTTAGAAACTTTCCTTTCTGCATTTAGCTGAGGTTTGTTGCAGTGAATCCAACCCTCAGCACAGAGTTTACTGCTTGAGCAGTAGGGTTTTATCTGAAGTGGCTGCTGATAAATCTTTTGTGCATGTAGTAACAATGGGAAGTGTAGTAACAAACTTGGCAAACACTGGCAGGCCCATAGCCGAAGAAATCAGTAATTGTAATGGAATTGGCATTTTGTAGAGGTTTGGAATTTCCAAAAACCAAATTACAAACAGCTTACAAATTGACTTAGAAAGATAACTATTTTTATGCTGACCCTGCCATGGAAGTGGTAAGAAGGTACATTCTGTGCTTGCTGGGGCATCCCTGCAGCTTTGAAGTTGTGTGTGTTGTCTCTTTGCATCTATAGAAGTTCCTATGAATAGTTGGCTGAAGTGGAGTAGCTTGATGAAAGCCAAGAATTCCTAAGTTGTGTGCTGTAGGCTGTTCAGTATGTGAAAAGAGGAACTGTAGAGTTTTTGGGGCAAGGCCTTTGAAAGTTTTATGTAAACTTGCTGAAGTTATAACTGGGATTGGAGAAGCAGTACGGGCTGAAGAGATGAAGTTCAGGGCCTTTCTTTAAAGGAGGCAGTGAGAACACTTAAATGTGTGGATGTGTTTTAGCTGGCTTATGCTAGAGTAAATCCATCTCTTCCCATTATTATTCTGTGATTAGTGCTTCCCTCTCTTTATTAATCTAACCTTTCCTCTTCAAACCACATTTGTTTGAAGAAGTTGCCTGAAATAAAATCAGTGTTTAATTTTGCATTTCTAGAGATTCAGAAGCAAATTGGTTTCTTGTGAAAACAAATGGATGGATCTGTGGCAGGAAGCATGAAAAATGTCTTGTCCTTGTCCACTTTCCAGGACCAGTGTATAACTTGTATGAAAACTCTGACCTAGCATTCTTGGTTATTTTCTAGGTAGCTACAGTAGCTGAAGGCAAGGAATGGTCGATTGAAACTTCTCCTGCAAAGAACTGGACCCCACCTCAGCCTAAAATGTCTCTTTCTCCTTCTCATCGGTGTGTATTCTTGTTACCTCATAGTGACATAGCCACAGCAAGATCAAAATGATTCTGATGTTTGAATGTCTGCTGGTTTTGTTCAGTTGATGGTGTTGTCTGAACTAGCGTTTCTTCTGCTGAAGTTAAGGAATATGAGGTAGCAGAGCTTTCCTTATGCTGCTAATTACTGATGGGAGCATCAAAGCTGGACTGCAGCTCTTCTGTTGTTCTGCTTTTGCATGTAGTGTTTGTTATTCACTGCACTAAAGAATCAACATAAAAGCAGTTGTAAATCAAGAGGATAAGTGCTTCATGCCTGGCCATCATCCAGGAAGTCCAAGGACTAGCTGTAGTCTGAGTGGCATTGTCTGTGTCCAAGTTTACTGTTGCTTTATTCATCCAATTCTCAATGACTTTTACTGGTTGCATTAGAGTTCCCTACTTGATAGATGAAAGAAACAATCAGTTTTGCACCTGGATGATGATGATGATCTGTGTCAGGCTGCTGAGCTAGGGAGTTTTGCTTTACTCAGTTTGATTCTTAAATCTTTCCTTTCAGTAGTTATGCTGGACAATCTCAGACTGCAGCTGCCTCTTCTGACAAGGCTTTTGAAGACTGGTTAAATGATGATGTCAATTCCTACCAAGGGTAATGCAATATTTGTTCACTTTCTGAGTGCCTGGCCCTCCAGCATAGCAAAGACGTGAATGTTGTACTACAGCTACACAACTATGATCCTCATTCACTAGTTAACACATCTTGTTTGCTATTAAAAATATGTTGGTAATATATGATAAAGTATAAAAGGAAGGAAAATGCCTCTTAATGCATTTGTATGGCAAGAATGTTCTAATAGCATTGAAGTAAGAGCTTGTAACTCAAAGTATTACTGTGGTGGGCTCCAAAGTAGGGAATTCTTAGAGTATGTTCTTATGTTGTTGAGTTAAACAGGAGTATTTGTAAAGCTAACACTGTTTTCTTCTTTCTTTCCTTTTCCCATTTTCATGTATCACTTTATTAGGATTTACTTAGACTTCTGATATTAAACCTGGGGAATTTTTGAGCCACATTAACTTGCTTAGGGGACACTTTAATTTGCAAGGATTCCCAGTGGATCCTTCTTGTTACATCTTTGAAGTGAGTGGGTTTGTATTCTGGGTGCTAGGTACTCTAAGACATTTTTTTTTCCCAGGTGTATTTTAAAGCCTGTTAAACAACTGCCATTCTCTTAAGCTTTTCAGTTTTCTTTTAATGGTTTTAGTGAATCCATGCCAATACAGACATTGTTTATTCATTTCCTTGTGCTAGTGGCCAAGAGAATCGATACATCGGGTTTGGCAACACAGTAAACCCTCCAAAAAAAGAGGATGACTTCCTGAACAATGCTATGTCCTCACTGTACTCGGTAAGGAATTTCTTTAAGTGACCTCAGTTACTATTTTCTTCTATCCCCCGTTATGGGAGAATATAAATGGGGAAGAGAAACTGAAGGCTGCAGGTAGATACAGATTGATGCAGAGTATTGGTTGTATTCTCAAAGAGTAAAGATGATACTGGTGGACTTTAAAGGGCAAAATGAAGGGAGAAACTTGAGCAAACCCTAGGAATTGTGTCTGGTATTAGTCATAGAAATAAATAAATGAGACTATAGAAATGGATTAAGAACTAATACTCAACAAGGCTTGGAGAGATAGAAGTAGTTACCTGTTGGGAATAGCAGTTAGGCTGGCAATGGTCTAAATAGATTAGCCATATTAGGTATGTTCAGTGGAAAACAACTGAAATGTGTGTGTAGAGGGGTGCCAAGAACCCTAAGCAGTGATGAAAACATTTGAAATGCCTGTGACAGCATGTGAAGAGGTAACAGCATATGGTTGAACAGTTGCTGTGATTGAAGTAGAGACAGTGAAAGATGCATTGTTGAAGGAAAATGAGGATAAAGTCAGAGGGAATCGGGGACATACTGGAGCTTTGATAGGCTGCAGAGTGGCAATGCTGACCAGTATTTGGGATTTGGAGTCATTTTGTAATACAATAAGGTTTTTTTGGGCAGTAGATTTCTGTGGAGCCTCATCTGTCTAAATACCTGCACTAGGTTCCATTGTTACTTTAAAAAATACAGTAATTCCACTAGAACACAATAGACAAAGGTAATGCCTGAGTCTTTGACCAGTATTCCAGGGGATCCCATAGGGTGCTTTGTGCTGGTCTGCTGATTTTCTAGTTATGTCGTAGATTGTAGACCAGAGAGTTCAGATAGAAACCACATCTGTAATGTGTCTCAGCTGTGCTAAGACAGCGAAGGAGAGATGTCACTGTTTGTTACCCCAGTTACTGTCAACTGTTATTTGAACACAGAATCTCCTTGAAACTTATGATTCAAATGCCCTCTTGTGACCACAGGTACGTATTACAGTGCGATTTTAAGGCCTTGATTATAGTGAGGCTGAATAGTTTTCATGTAGCCATTTATAGAAGAGTATCATCTGAAGCACTCAGATCTGTTCAAGCTGCAGTTGATTGGCACAAACAATGGAGGTTCATTGCTGTATCACAGTTAAGTGAGAGTATCTTTTTTGCTGTTCCTAGTGAGTAGTTGTTATGGCTATAGGACAAGCTGTATTGCAGAACATTTTGACTTAATTCAACATGTAATACTGAGCACCTGGTTATTCACCACATTATATATACATAATATATATATATTTAGGTTATATGTATAGCTTAAAACATTCTCTCTTTCTTTAAAGGGATGGAGCAGTTTTACAATTGGAGCAAGCAAAATTGCCTCTGCTGCTAAAGAGGGTGTAAGTAAACAGTGTATTTCAGTGTAATCCTTGTAAACTCAGAGGTTCTGTTAGTGTTTTACTGGTGATGTGTCTTTAAAAGTACTATCAGTGCAAACTGAATTCTGCTCTTCGTATAACTTTGCCTGTGGCATGTAAAATAGATGCATATTGAGTGCAGATCTTTGCCTTAACTGTTTCTCATGCTTCTGGATGGACATTTGTGTTAATTCATCCACTGAATGATGGTGGAAAGAGATGTGTAGTCTGTGTTGAAGAGCTTTTCTTCACCCTATTTTAAGTTGAGAATGCTCTGGGGAAGCATGGGTCTGTCTGGAATGCCAGAGGTTGTCATATGGATCTCCTCTGTTTGCTGTGAAATTCTGGCAAAGCTCCATTCATCTTGGAGAGGATCATGCAGCATTTCTACATGTGTGTATTTGAAAAGCAAGGGGTTTATTCCTAGTAAACTTGAATGTGTTTTCTCCTTTTCACAGGCTACCAGGTTTGGATCTCAAGCAAGTCAAAAGGTGATTATAGATTTTGCTCTTTCTTATTGACTGTAACTGGCTTTAAATGTCATGTACTTGCCTGCACCCATTGATTTAGATTTGATCCTGAACTGTGGTTTTCCTTTGTAGTGTACAGTAATTTCAGGCTCTCGCTTTGATTTCCATGGGAATTGCATGGGAACTGCAGTGATCAAATTAAGGAAGAAATAAACAGTGGTGCTCTGCTGTGTGTAACTGTTGGGTGTATTGGAGAGGCAGTACAATGAAATGCTTTAATTCTTGCATGCTTGCAAGCTTCAAATACCCTCATTTTATGTTTGTGAACCTTAAATGTTCCCTAACTTGAAGTAGCTTTCTTGGTGGCATAATGCAAGCTATTGCTAAAGTGTAATAAGGTATAACAAATATGAACTGCTTAATATTGTTATGAAATTAACTTGTAGAGCATTAGCCTGGCATGTTTCTGCTCTGTGTAGGATGGTATTGCTCAAAACCAGTGTGAAATGCAGGTATTGGTGCTCAGACAGATGTTTGCAGTATTGTATTAATACTCCAGATAGCAAAGTTGGATGTTTTGCCACAGAACTGTCTTGTGAAAACACCCAGACTTGCCACTTAGAAGCTTTGAAGTATTTGCTGCTTGGCTTATGTAAAGAAACAAGTGTTATACAAATCTTCCTCTTTCACTCCTTCCAGCAGCTTCCCTTTTAGCCAACTCTTCTTTCTTTAGTAGTATGAGCAAATGTAGACACAATGGTAGTTGTGAAAGCTCATCCCATGTACTGACAAGGACCACAGCAACACAGTGCTCTAGACCCTAAGCTGTGTTACTGATGCCTAAACACTGTTCCTGAAACATCTGATCCTTTGCCTTGGAGAAGAGATTGAGCATCTTTTTGTATACATTGTTTAAAAGTCTATTGGGTGTCCAGTGAGCAAACCCATTCACTCTTGGTCTTGTCAGTAGATGTTGAAGTTGGAAAAGGTTTGTGCTACTTAACTTGCCTGAAAAAGTGATGCCAAGTTTTTGCTAAAAGCTGCTTCTACCTTCCTTGCTCTTTCTCTTTTGCTGTCTGGGTAAAGTTTTGGGGCTACAAGCAGCAGCCAGAGCCGGTAACACCCTCACGTATATTCTTGTGCATGGGCTCCTTGTCACTGTTTGTGCTGAATATGTGCATTTGCTCTTGAGCTGTCTTTTCTTTTTTTGCCTCAAGTCCACGCTGTTCAGAGCAGTGTTGTGTGTTTCATACAGTAATAGTTCTTCAGACTGACTTAAAATAGGCTAAATCGGATAGAGGGTTTCAGGATTTCTGTTTGCATGTCACATCCAGGAATGCAGGATACCAAGAACTCCCTTGGGGTGATGTGTGAAGGCAGACTTTACTAAGTGCCCTGTTACACAGTGTTTGTAATGATGGTGAGGATGCTATCCTAAATTCAGTAGTGGTAAAGGGGAAGAAGTGGTACAGGTGGAAACACAGTTGTACCCACATCCTTCCATATTTATAAAATTATGTGGGTCAGTAAATGGGATCATATAATTCTAATAATGACTCTTCTTAGCTCTTAGACTTGGAGTATTACTCTTTATAACATAAACAGTTTGCCAGGTTTAACAGATTGAAGGAGTTTTCAAAGGTCAAAAATGCCCCTGTTTTTCCTAAGCACTTTCTAGCACTTCCCTTCCAATGGAAACAAGATTTATGTGATTTGCATTCACATTCCTTACTAGGTGGAAGTGGGGTTACCTTTTGCCCTTGTCTTCTCAAATGACTTTTGAACTGGTAAGGAGTAGAAGTGCTGGAGATAATGGTGGTTGGGTAGAGGGGAGATCCTAGAAGTGCTGTGGCAAAGAGAAAGGCTTCTTAGACACCATGGAGTCTATGGAGGGAAGATGTTCAAGGTGCTCCATTCCAAGGAAGAACTGGAAGGAAGACTCACACTCCCTACACAATGTTAGCAATAAGTTATAAACCCTTAGGGAACAAAACTTCATCAGCCTCTGCTAATGTTTAGGCAAGGATACTGGCCCTTTTGCATCAATTGAGCTAATTCAGAAGGTAAGCAGTGTAATACGGCAATTCTAAAAGGGAAAGGAATGATTTCATAGGAAGCATTTGCAAACCCTGCTATCCTTATCAGTGAATTCAGATAAGTACAGTGTCCTTATGCATCTTGTTTTGCATTGCAATACATTTCTGAAGTTCATTGTTTTCTCTCCCTGCAAACCTGGAGCTTCAAGTAAAGGTTACAAAAATCTGTCACAGCCTTGGCTCTTCTGTACTTCTTAGAAACAATGGGGCTGTTATTAAAGATGACAATACAGCATTACAAGACAGAAGAATGGAAGAAAAATTGGCCAAAAAGATCTAGTTCTTCAAGTAATTCCATTAGTAAGGAAAGATGAGGGTGGATAAGGCCAGTTCTTCTAAATACTCAGCTGCAGGGATTAGCAAGGGCCCCATCTCTGAGGCTGTTGCTGGTTGAACCATTGCTTCTGCTTCCAGTGCGAGGTCAGACTTTGCTTGGGCTCTGGGCATCTCCAACAACCTATTGCCGTGTACATCTGGTTTTCATGTATTTTATTTACTGTTTCCTGCAGTACTGTACTGTGTGTGCTTTCCAGCTCATTCTGCTTATTTGAATCAAATCTTGCAGGCTTCATGTGTTTTTGGAGATACTGCTGAGAAATGAGCCTGCAGAAGATGCTGGCTGTGGTTTTTGGTGCTTGGTTGGGGTTTTTCTTTGTAAGGAAACTATAACTGACTTTGTTTTTGTTTTGCTTTTAAATAGGCGTCAGAGTTAGGTCAGACATTAAATGAAAATGTTCTCAAACCTGCACAGGAAAAGGTAACTTTGGAACTAGTAAATTACTTGCAGAACGTGGTTATGCTCACTTAGGGAGGAATCTTTGTCCTCCTGCCACAAGTGCCTGGATTGCCAGTGTGTGTTTCTGTCCTACATACACCAGCACAGTAGCAAAGAGGAAACAGCAAATAGTTCAGTTGTACTCTGGTTGATCAAAGTTTCAATATCTAAATAAGCATGTATAAAAAAAATAGAGGATATAATGGATATAACAGGGTTTTAACCTCTCAAAACTAAATCCTTTTATTTAATATATTTATAACATGCCACATTCACAGATACTTTTGTACCAGTGTTTTTATGCTCAGCATTAGTGTAGTGACACCTTCTTCAAACTCTCTATAATTCCCTTCAAAAACTTCAGAAGGCTGAGGTTCACCCCATCATAGATCAATGGATTTCATCTGTAATATCCTTAATTTTGTTAGTTTTCCTGTACTTTGAGTCACTTTCAGTTTGGTTTGGTTTGTCTTTACGCTTTCTGTTCTAGCTGTTAAGCACAACTAAGTTTGTCTTAAGGTTTCAATAATACCTTTGGTTTATGACTAATTACTAATACTTTGATTCACGTAGGTGAAAGAGGGGAAAATATTTGAGGAGGTCACCATGGGGGTATCCCAGTTGGCCAGCAAGGTATGAAGTGGCCTGCCTGCTCTTAAGGAGGCCACACACACAAAGCCAGTCTCCATATTCTTACCAGTGCAGCTTTAGTCTCTGCTTGTGTTAAATACAGATATATTGGAAGTGTAACATTTAGTACTTCTGCTGGGGTGTTATGAAGCTGTTACAGGTATGATGTAGTCCTTGTAGTAGTCTCACCAAGAGCATGATGTAGAATATGGAGACAGCTTGTGTTGTATTTGTATACTTACACTTACTAATGTGCTCTACCTTTTTTCTTTGTCATCTTTTGCTGTCATTGCTTGGTAATGTGGTAAGTGCTCTCTCCAGCCGTGAGGTGCAGAAGTCCTGCACAAGCTAATGGCTGTTTTGATGACTTGTATGGTGTTACTTAGGAGGGTTTGTACTTCTAACACTGCTAATGTCTAAGTCAGCACTGGAAGCTCTGTCTTAATGCCTTAAATGCTGGAAATATTTGAATACAATAAGTGATGTTACCTCTTCTTTTTAAAGTAACTTTTAGTCTGAATTGTGGGAATCATCCTCTGTATCTGCGACTTAGAAGAGGAACTTCCGTGGCTATCACTTCAGAGTTTGTGGTTCTACTCCAATGCCAGTCCATTATAATAACCCCCAAAGGATTCTCCTAGCAGCCATGTTTATTCTAGAGCTCAGTTTTTGGCCTATGTTACATGGGCAGTGAAACGATACCACTGTAACAGGGTGAAAATGGTTTTGTAGCACAGTAGGAATACACATACTAGTTACATGAATCTTAACATTGGTGCTGTCATTAAGTTTAATTTTATGTATGGAGTAATTCCAGCATTTTTGACAGAGAAGTCTAGGAGAGAATTCTGTTGACTGCTATTGACAGTGATGGGTGACAAAGCTGAACTTGCCCAACTTCTCACATCTTCCAGCATCCCAGTTCTGTCAAATGTGTGTTCTTTACGTCAGCCACAAAACTGCCCATCAAGAGCAGTAGTGACTTGTGAGTGAAATTTACTGGTGCAATGTGTTCTCTTCATCTGAACAAGTGGAGGAATGTGGTGTGGCTTCTGCTGTTGCACTTGGAAGAGGTGTTGGTTCACTCTGAATGAATGGAATGTCCTTTTTCTTCTCTAGGTTCAGGGAGTTGGGAGTAAGGGATGGCGAGATGTCACCACTTTCTTTTCTGGCAAACCAGATGATAATGCTGACAGGTATTATTATTATTATTATTAGTGTCTCTTTAAACATGTAATTTTATCACCTGTATATTCTCTGCAGTATAGCAATAGCAGGTAATTTTTACATGGGAAGAGGTGATTCTGTCTTTGCTAGTGGTCCTTCTGCATGTGGTAGGGGAGGAATTCAGTCTAAATTCATGACAGTTGTTACACTGAGAACCAAATAGTGCCTGGCTTGGTTTTAAGGTTACTCCAAGTGCATATCCCCTTACCCTGGGCTTCCTAAGGCTGTTAAAAACCTGTGAATTAGAATAAAAGCTTATGCTATTCAGAGCAATATATTTAGTTCCAGTTTTGTTTAAGCAAAGGGCAGGAGCATTATAGTTTGCTTTGTTTGTGATCGTTTATTATGGTTGTCATAACTAATCTATTTCTACCTTCTTGGTGTTCTTTCCCCCATAACAGACCCCCTGAGGGAGGCAGCTACCAGAACAGTGGTGGGGAGAGCTACCAGAACAATGCTGTAGATCAGAGCTTCTGGGAGACCTTTGGCAACTCAGATCCACCAAAAGCTCATAAATCTCCAAGCAGTGAGAGCTGGACCTATGTGGACAATTCCACAGAGAAGAAGAGCTCCGATAGCTGGGACGTGTGGGGCTCAGGAACAGTCTCCAACAACAAGAACAGTAACAGCGACAGTTGGGAAAACTGGGAAACCAACTGGGAAAATGCAGGAGGAGAGAGCAAGACCAGAAAACCTCCTAAAGCAACAAAAAAGGCATCTGGCGATGGGTGGGATAACCAGAACTGGTAGAACTCTGTTAACCCTGTTTTGCACAGCTAGGAAAGGGAGGCTGTGCTGTCTGATGGAAGGGAGAAGGTTTTACATGCAGCTGGAGTATTGTGGTTGACCTTTACTGATCTGTTACTTTTGTGCTTCCTGTTCATTCTCCTTTCTTCTATCCTGGTTTAACAAAACAGAAGTAGCATCTGAATCTTTTATTGCATAAAGGTGGCTCTCCCTTTTTTAAGCCTAGTGCTGACTGTATCCTTGCACTGTCAAAGCTGGGTGCAGTGACTTTCTTACCATGACAGTTCAAAGGGAAGAAAGCAGTTCAAGCACATCCTCATGGCGCAGCCTTGCAATGTATAGGTTAATAGGTGTTTATCCCGTCCTCATGCAACTTGAGATGACCTGAGGTGTTCAGTGCAAAGGACAGGGTTTGTCTTGAAAAGATCCCCATTGAATAACAAACTGCAGTTGGATAGGCGTAGTTCAAATGCCTTGTGGATTGCTGTGACTGTTTAGTCTGACAATTCAAGATGGCCATTAAGATATTCTTCTATTGGAGCTTTGTTTTTAAACTTTTGGGGGTTCTTTTTTTAACCTTTTAAATCTTATTTCCTCCCCTTAATAAGGAATCTAGAGCTAGATAATTCCTTGTGTAAGCTCGTAGTTCTGACCTGAGCTGCCAAGGGATATCCAGAATGGCTCTACCTGCCCTTCCTGCTCAATGGGTCAAGACTTTGTGCAGTGCAGCTCCTCTACACAGACAGAATGCCAGTCTGTGGTGTTTGCCTTCCCCCAGTTTGACTATTTTATATAGTCTGGCTTTTATTCTTGTCTTTCTTCCTTCTACCCATCCTTTTTATCGGAAGAGATAAAATAGAAATCATTTTATCAGAAGAGATAAAATAGAAATCATTTTATCAGAAGAGATAAAATAGAAATCATTTTATCAGAAGAGATAAAATAGAAATCATTCTGCTGCTCACAGCCTTTGGACGCCTCTTTGGCAATTTGGCAGTGAAACAGATCTATAGAAAAGATTCCAGTAATAAAAAATAGACGGAAAATATGAGGACGTTGAGGAGAGAGGCTGGCAGCAAGCCCCTTCAAGATGAGTAGATGTCTGGCTTCAATAGTAAAGTTTAAGTTAAGCAGATGTTTTCCAAATGAATCTTTAATAGGTCAGACTATCTCAGTTTCTGTCTCGGATTTCTCCACATTTTCTTCCTGGATCTTGTTAAAGAAACCCTGTTTTGGGAACTCCAGAAACTCCTTGTCAGCATTAAGGAACGGAATAGAAGATTCAGTTATGTCTCTGTTTTGACCCCGCAAACTGCTTTGCATGACACAAACCATAACTTCGACAGAAGAACTGTGACTTTAAGGACAAAGATGTCCTATGTATCCCATTTTCTTTTTGGGATGGGTTGTAAATGTACACTCAGCCCAGAAACAAGCAGCTCACTTGGAAACTTCAAATCATGATGTCATTGCATAGTCTGCTTTAATACCAGCATGGAGTTCTCTACTGTGGATCTTGATACATGCCTAAAAAGCCTTTTCTTCTTAAAATGAGTTAATTTGTTCAAGCAAACAACTTAAGTTGTCAAAGTTTCCTTAAGTACTGCTTCATCTCTTTTCTCTTCTTGGATGTTTCTGAGCCTACAGTAATGTGAAGAGATTTAAAAGGAAGGGAAATTATGAATTGCTTCAAAAGTAGCAGATTTTAAAGGCTTCAGTCTAAATAGGAGTAGCTCTCTTTATAGCCTCATTCTGTATTTCTATTTGTAGGATCTTTCAGATGGTGAGCAAAGTATTTTTCTAGTCTTCTCTAGCCCTGTCCTGTGAGACCTGGCATGTCTCTTCATTCCCCTTGCTTCTCCTGACAGCGTGGTCTCTGCAGGACCCAGGCACTACTCCAGGCTGAGCCATCCGAGGCACGTTCTCACCACCACGCTGACCCTTTGGAAGTGAGAGCTCTCAGTTTACAATGCTGCTTGTGGGTACCATTGCAGACGTCTACAGCCTGACTTGGAAAACAAGGCTTTTGTTCTTCTTTTCCTCCAGTTCCAAGTATACCTTTGTCATAGGTTAACTGCATGTCAAACGTAACCTTGTATTTTGATGCATACACCTCTGTTGCCTACTTGTCATTTGTGTGCTGCCCAGTCTGAAGCTGTAATGCATGTGCTCAGAGCAAGTGCCACACGGGTGGGAAGTGGCACTGCCTGGTCCTTGACCAACGGTTTGTCTTTGTGAAGTGTTGCGGTGATGGCAAAACCTATCCAATGGGTTGCACTGCTGGTGTCTGTCTGGAGTGATGTGAAGCTGATCCAGCTTCCTGTGTATGACTTTATTACACTTTCATAAACCTCCTGGAATAGCTCGTGGTGGGATAAGCTTTATTTCAGGCCATTCAATCAACAGTGAATCAGCGTTCAATACTGTGATGTGTATGTGTGTGTTCTCCTCAGCTGCGTTGCCTGCCTAAAGGGAAACTGGTTGATTTTCATCACTTGCAGCTGTGATTGGTATGAGCCATTGGTTCCTCTGGTTTTAGTTTTGTGTCTCTTGAAGCTCTATGTACTGTATTAACCTAAACAGCCAGAGCCCTACTCAGGCAGAAGCTTTGGGTAATGATTTGTCTTCCAGTTGAGGAGACAGGGGCCGAGCAGTTGTAGTTGCTGTCTCTCTTCTTGGTGGTGCTGTAGAGAGGCCACAAAATGCTACAAAACCCAGAAAGGTGGTCTTGGAAGATAGTAAAAACCAGTATAATGGTGTAAAACATAAGTGCAGCCACAGAACCGTTACCCCAGCTGGTCTCAGTTTCACAGGCAGATGGGTATTTTTTCATGACCTATCTGAATATTTTCCTTTATCTTCCAGAGGAGAGGGTGAAACGAGGCATTTTTGTTTGTAAAGCCTCTTTTAGTGGACTTTACTCCCATTTTCTTTCCAGTCCCCCAGTGTGTGTTACCAGTTGTAAGTCCTACAAGCAAGTTGCGGTAGGTGAAATGAGCACTGCAACAGTCAGACATTGCAGTGCTTGGTTTAGATGCCCTGGTGTTTCAGACTGGTTTATTCCTTAGTATCAACTTCGGGAAATACGGAGTAGCTGGATTCCTGCAGGTGGTCTTGTATAAGAGAACTTCATGACATTCAAACCAAGTGCTGCTTGCAAAACAGGGGAAGTCCTGGAGAATGGCCCCAAACCAGGAAGCTTATCCCAAGAGTTAGGGATTACTTTAAACTTGCTTAATTTCTCTCTTGAAGCCTGTTAAGAATTACTACGTTTCAAGAAGCCCTTGGCCACCTCTCCCTCATGGTTGAGACCTCCAGGATGATTCTGCTGCTTTGATTTTTCCAGGCCAGACTCTGTAACATTCCATGGGTTCATAAGGTATTTATCAGTGTAATGAGCTGTGCAATAATCTAAGAAGTGTAGGTAAAACCTTTCTTGCTGAATCCAGGATACATTTAAAGATAGAGTTGTCCTCTTGGAGAGCAGTGGCCTATGGAGGCGGTTCAGTTCTCACCTTGCTGAGAGAAAGGCTTGAGCAGTGATTTAAACAGGCATCAAGCAACATTTCAATGTCCATTCTTAGGGTTTGACTGTAGTGGCTTTAGTGACCTCTGTAGAGCCCTCTGTCATTGTCACACCTCTGGAAGCTTGATCAGTATGGAATACTGTATCTTTAATCTTCCTGCTGTGGTTTTTGTGACATCACAGGAATGGCCGTTTCAGTGAACACTATTCATTGATCTGTAGAGTGGTACCAGACTTGAACTGCAGTGTCAGCTTTTCAAGAGCATTATAATAAAGCAAAGAGAAACAGAGCACAACGGTGTTCAGCCCTTATTCAGGCAGCTTCAGTTAACTTGAAAGCCACAGGTATTGCTGTAGCTTCTGTGGCCTGTTGAATGAGTAAGTTAGTTCTTGCTGTGGTTAGCAGCACGGAGTAAACTCAAAATGGGATGCTTCAGAATGAAGAAAGAGGAAAGTATTGGAATTGTCATGTTGGAGGAGAGTGACTGAAAATAACAGCACAAATGTATGTCCTGATGTGAAGGTGGTGTGCATGTTCTTCACTGCTGTGTTAAGAAAGGAAGCTGCTGGTGTTGACAGCAGAACCCAAACCACATGTATCATCTTTATATTTCATTGGAATTTCATACTCTAAATGCTAACTTGAGATCTGTTTGAATTAGGAACAGTTTCAAGACAACATTGGTTGCCTCCTTTATTTAAAGCAAACTAAAATATAGAAATTAGTAGTTGCAAGTAGATTTATGTGCTCTGAGGTCTGTACTTGTCTCTAAAGGCACTTAGCCCAGGAGAAAAGGTAACTTTTAATGCATTTTCCTTTCCAAGAAGAGTGATTCCTGTGATGAATCGTTCAGCTGATGGTGGTGCTGAACATCAGATTCCAGTTCCCTTCGTCAGCCAAGCAGCCACGTGAGTACTCCACATGATTGACTGTGCTGAGCTTTATGTAAACCAAGTATCTTCCATAATGTTCTTGGTCAGCAGGGCTGAATCGTGTTTGCCATGTAGAAATGGTTTTACTGAGGTTTACACACAAGAAGTAGACATTTGGCTTGAGTAGCATCACTTCACTGATAACACTGTGTCTGTTCTCATCATAACACCCCCCTTATGGGCTGCTCTGTGAGTTGGATACAAAGCTTTCAGCATCTGGTTCTGGAGGGAGGTTTTGGCCTCTGTGGAGGTCAGTGGCCTAGGAATACACAGAATACTATGGAAAGCAGTGATGTGCATTCTGGATTTCAAACTGAGCGCAGTTAGCAAGAGCTGAGCTAAAAAGGGAAGTCTAGACCAGACCTTGCCCTGTCACTACAATCCCTCGTCAGAAGTCCAGCTCCAGACTGCAGCCATTGGGTGAATACTGAAAGGGAAGGTGAACTGGGATGGGAAGCTGTAAACCCCAAAGCTCTGATGTTCATGCAGTGTGATCAGTCATCATCTGTGAAGTCACTCATTCACAAGGAGGCCAAGGCATGTTGCTTGCCAGCTCTTTGTGCTCTGTCAGCAAGTATATGCATCCTTTCAGTGATGCAGGAAAAGAAAGCAGCTTCCTCTGCTGGTGTTAGGCTTGGGATAGTGAAACCACTGTGGTTTTCTATCCCCAGAGGATGCTTTATGTCTGAATTACACCAGCACTGCCACAATGGTGATGTTTAAATTGGTTAAAAATGGAAAAGATTAAATAAACACTGAAAATACATTGGAGGAGAAACCTCCTTGTAATCACTGAGAACAAGTGAGAGAGACCGAGTCTGATTACAGGTCTGCCAAGAACACCACTGTATTGTACCTCACTGGGATCCATGACTGCTGTTCAAGCAGGGAAATCCAGTGCTATCAGATCTCCATGCTTTGGAAACTGATTTTTGTCTTCCCTTGATGCCCTGCCCAAGCGTGCTCCTTCTTGTCCACTTGCTTGTGCATTCCTAACAGTCAGGGTTCTGCAGGATGCGTTCCTTGGGATGAAGCTCCTCCGGATCAGTCCCGGTGCAAACTGCACTGGTTGTGGTGAAGGACTGGGGCATCTACCGGCTCCTTATGGAGCCTGTGGTCAGAGGGATTCTGCTGGGGAAGAACTTCACTTCTCCTTCCTTCCTCTAGAGGGGATGGTGTTACCGTGCATGGCTGCTGAAGGAGCCCAGCTTAAGGGAGGCTTGAATACCTGCATGCAGGGTTTGAAATGTGTTTCTGCTCCTGTACCTGCTTCTCTACAGCCCCATCCTGTCCTCTGCCTTCGGCTTTCATGCTGTGTTAAGCCTACACGACACGAGTTCCTTTTCCTTAAGCACATACACATACTCCTTTGATTTTACTTGCTACTGTAGGATTTCCCTCCTCTGCACACCAGGCTGGATGGAGGCAGTTTAAAGCTGTACCAAATACAGGTTCTATGGTAGGTTGAAAGCCCTTTGCCATCAAACCAGTGTAATGGCCCTTTCTTTACAACAAGAAAGCATCAGACCCATGGTACAGAGTCAGGACAGGGCTGTCTTCTCCATCACTCCTGATCCAGATGGGGAATAGCAATAGCCAGCTCTTTAATGGATAGTGGTGGGCTCGCACTCGCCCTGCCAGGAGCAGTTCCTTTGGCTGTGTCAGTGCAGGCTGATTGCAGTGCAGTTAGCACGGTTACAGCACAAGACTGGAGGCTTTCCCACCTCTGAAGGTTCAGGGTTTCTGCTCTGGGAGAGATGTGGGTCTAGAATTGACGCCTCACTTTGATCTTCAGGCCACAGTGAAGAGCCTCACCCTGAGGGTGAACAGGGGGAATCAAACTCCTCTGGCCTCCCAAGTCTCACACCCAAACACTGCTACAGGAGCTGCCAGTTAGGGCCTATTCCAAGCCTCTCATGTTTCTTCTAATAGCTGTTCAGGAATGGGGAAGTGAGGGTGACGCAGGTTCCCTGGCTTGTGGCAGGAGAGAGTTTCTTTTGTTGCCACTGTTCTTTGTTCTTTGTTTGGGTTTATTTCCCAATGAGAACTTTCCTTAGTTCACCATGAAGGTGAGTGTTTGGCTGGGAGTTCATCAGCCGCAGCCCCTGGAACAGTGCAGTTGTGGGAGACTCTCACTTTCCAGGGGTTCAGGGTGGTTTATTGCCTGTTGAAGTTCTATTCTTTGTAGTTTTGGTGAACCACAACCGAGCTGTAATGACTTAACATGAAGGGAAACAAAGATCCCTCTATTTGCTGGTTTGAAGCCAGCCAAATTATTTTGACTTGCATTTGATTGCTTGGGATTAGCAGCGCTGCTTTTCTTTGGGAAGAAGCGATCTGCATTGCTCCAACATCCCACGTTATTTCCTGGAACAAAATGAAGGACACTCAATGACATGAGAGCTGCAGCTCAGGTTTACAGCTGGCTAATGAGAAATTGCTGAGTAAGGTGCTCATTTGCTGCCACTAGAAGGTAATAAATCTGCCTAAACTCCTGGGGCTCGAGGAGTGCTGCTGTCCCATCCCATTACCAGCTTCCAACACAGAAACTAAGGAGTTTCTATGGTGCAACATGCGTCCATGGTGTGCAGGGACTCAAGGCTGGCTTTAACCGCTACGAGCCCGTTCCCCTGGGTGCTCTTGGATGTGACATCTCCATGCAGGACCCCCCCGATGTGAGGTTTGCATGGAGGTGTTGGCTGTGAGGTGACCTCCAGCGCTTGCTGTGCTGCCATCAATAAGTTAAGAGCAAACAGCCCCGGGGCTGGACTCTGGGCTTTGCAGCCAAATAGAAACCTGTTTGCTGTAAGCAGCAGGGAGAGCCCGGCTCCTGCACAAGGCTGGCTGGGCTCCAGGGGAGAGCACCTTGCTAGGGACAACCAGTGACCCCAGGGAATGTATCCTGTGGCCAGCATGGGGATGTTTCATGCTCAGAGGGAACACAGGCCCTGTGAAATGGGGCTGTTATTGTGTTGATGTTGGTTAGGGATTGTTTTGTGTTTCAAAGCCCAGTTGTATTCCATGCGTGGGGTGAGAGGCAGTGACTGATGGCTAGAGCCAAGTTGGTGGCATCCCGTGTGCCGGCTCCAAGCAGGGAAAATCACCATCTCAACCTGTTGCCAAACCCTCCTGCCCTGCACGGGAGATTATTCCAGCTCCCTGCTTGAAATGCAGAGCTTGAGGTGCAGTGGGGAGGACAGGACAATGGGTAAGGGAAGGACTAAAGCGCATGTTGCAGTAGCTGACGGGGATGACAGTGGCAGCTCGTGGTGTTCTCTGTGCTCCCTCCTGACTCCCTCCCCTCCCAGGAAGGGAGCACTTTACTAATAGTTCTGTATCTCTTATGTATTTATAACTTAAAACCCAACTCATCTAATTCCCTCCTAACTTTTCCTCTGTGCTGCTAGGGAAAAAAGGAGACAGATAAAGAAATCGGTGCGTGCTAAACCTTCTTCCTCCTTTAACCATTTTGACACTTGGCTCTACACAGAGCTGCCTCTGTCTTTTCTGAGCATTAATAAATCAAATCACTAATCTATTGAAACAGGAAAGTTCAGACCCTGCAGTTCCTCTGCAGAGAAGACCCAGATGCAGTGACCCCGCAGTGCTGCATAGATTCAGTGACTCCAAAGCCATGCTGTGAATAGCACTTTCCATCTGTACATCTAGCTGATAAGTAAACCTAATTAATCCCTGCACATATGGGAGTGGGAGAGGCCTACCTAGGGATAGGGATTGTTTTTCCCAACCCTGCAATGCTGTCGGCGTTGTGGAGTGATGGGGAATGATGGATGAGGGGCTTCAGCAATGCGGGTGATGACAGTGCCCTGTTCTGTGCTGCGATGGGGAGCGACGGGGTGGGCAGGGCTGGAGGAGCTGGCACACATTCACATTAGGAATGAAGGACCCTGCAGCAGGAGCAGGGACAGCTCCTGGGAGCACCTTAAAGACCTAGCATGGACAGACTGGCATTGGCAACGTGGGAGCAGAGGCATTCCGAGAGCTGCCCCAGGCTGCCTGGGTGCACAAGGGGAGCCTGTTCTCCTGCATGTATGGCACAGCGTGATCAGCAGGACACGGAGCAGCCTGGATAGAAGGAGCCTTGTTGATGCAGCCCACCTCTGCTGCTCTCCACACAGCTGCAGTGCCTGTGTGGCTTGGACAGGAGCACTGAGACCGGGATGGGTTCAGCCCCAATAACTACACTGCTGCTGCTCCTCCGTTAGCACAGAGCAAGCTGTGATGCTGGCCAGAGGAAGAACAAGGTACCTCCAGCTACAGCAGTGCCTTTATCCCATGTTGCCTATTCCTTGTTTGTCCAGGAGAAGAGAAGGCTCCTGAAGGGCAGACCTGAGAACAGCTCCAGTGCCTAAAGGGGCTGCAGGAAACCTGGAGAGAGGCTTGGGCCAAGGGCCTGTAGGGCCGGGCCAAGGGGAATGGCTTGAACCTGCCTGAGGGGAAACTGAGCTGAGCTCTCAGGCAGGAGCTCTTCCCTGTGAGGGTGCTGAGGCGCTGGCACAGGGTGCCCAGAGAAGCTGTGGCTGCCCCATCCCTGGCAGTGCTCAAGGCCAGGTTGGACACAGGGGCTTGGAGCAAGCTGCTCCAGTGGAAGGGGTCCCTGCCTGTGGCAGGAGTTGAAGCTGGAGGAGCTTTCAGCTCCCTTCCAACCCAACCCAAACCATTCCATGATTCCTTCTTGCTTTGCCCCAGCTCTTTTCCCACTTTCTGTTTGCTCCGGCTCTGTTTTGTACTTGGCTCTCTGGAGGTGGGCAGTGCACCCCCTGGATGCTTGCTTGCTGACAACAGTCCTGATGTCTCTTGTGATTATGTCTGTTATGGCCACCTATTAAGGTGAGCAATGGTACCCTCTCTGGGNTGTGATTATGTATGGCCACCTATTAAGGTGAGCAATGGTACCCTCTCTGGGCAGGCCTGTGCTGTAGCACACTGAGCTTGTTTAGGGGTGCCAAGGCCTTGTGGTCCCAGGTGCCAGCTCACTGCTGCCTGCTGTGCTCCTGGGCTGGTTTGGTTGAGCAGTGCTATGGCATGGGGGGATTGTAAGCCTGCAATTGTCTGTGCTGCTGAGGTACTGGCTACGTAGCTGCTGGCTGATGAATTGCTGCTAAAGACGATCTAATTAAAGCCAGCATTTATTTTACTGCTGCTTTATTAGGCTTTGAATTGAAGCAGAATGTCCTTAGCTGTTGGAATTTCCTTCACTTCCCTCGCCCTCTTCTTCCCCAGGGTCTCTTTTGGTGGGTTTCCTCCCTCTTTTGCATGTTTGATGTTTAGGTCTCTATGCCAGGCAGTATTTTTCACTCCTACTTTAACTAATGGAAATACAATTGCACATGAACCCGATGGTAATGATGGATGTAATTAACCATCTCCACATCCCGGTTCCTCTGCCCGTTTCTTTGCTGAGCACCATCACCTTCAGGTCAGCTCTGGCATCTCACATCATGGAAATGGCTGGGAGTACCTGGGGCAGTGTGAGTGCCTGGAGAGAGGTTTTGAAGGCTGTAGCACCATGCAAACAGCTTGGAACCAGGTTCATCACTGCCAGCTCTTGCTAATCACAGCCTGTGCTTCTCCATCCAGCCTCTGCCATGGTGTTGGATGCAGCTCACTTTGGGAGTGATGGAAAGGCGTTAGGGAAGAGGATGAGAACAAGCCCTATGGCTTGCACTGGGGAATGGCACATCTTCAACCCTTCGTGGGGAAGTCATAGCCTAAGGAAATGCTTTGTCCATCTTACTGGTAATAACCACTCATCTCACAGGTCGTGCGTGGCCAGAGACTGCTGGAGTCATCGAGACAGAGCAAGCAAAAGGAGCCTGTCCCCTGGAAGCAGACCTGCACCTTCCCTGTTCCCGGCTGTAGCCCAGCTGGATGCGAGCGGGTGAGAAACCAGGAAAGCCGGGATCAGATTGCAGGAGGCTCCTCCTCCAGAGACCACAGACAGGGAAGGAGAAGCAGGGAGCTGGAGCCAGCAGCTTCAGGCTGCACCTTGCCAGCCGGGCTGGGGACCTCGCTGGGGGTCAGCATCTCCTCATCCCGCATCCCATGGGATGCACGGGGCCCCCTGCGCATCTCCCCCGCTCCAGCCCGGCATGGAGAGCCTCAGCAGCAGCCTGAAGAAGAAAGCCACGGAGCAGCACTACAGGGCAGAGGTGATGATTGCTGGAGAGCAGCTGAGGTAGGAGGTGATGGGGCTCTCCAGGCTGGGGCAGGGCTGCACCCCTTTAGCAGGAGGCTCAAAGCTTTACCCTTGAGCAACCTCTTCCCCCCATCGCTGGTGTCTCCCCCTCTCCCCGGTATCCGCTGATCCTTCACCCACCAACCCAGTGGTGAACCAGGTTCTTTCCCATTCTCATCCTGCTGCTCCTTTCAGGGCATCTCCTCCAGGGGACTAAGGGCAGGGTTCTGGTGGCAATGGGGTTTTTGTTCCCTCTGCATCTTCCCCCAGGTGCAGGACCTGATGCGGTGGCACCAAACTTCTCTCTATTTATAGTCCCAGTTCTTGTGCAGCTTCTGGGGTTTAGTTTCCTATGGATATAGGAATCTATTCTATGCAAGAAAACCTGTGTGGCTCAGAAAACATTCCTTATGTACCTGGGGTCAGAACCTCTCTTTGCTTCTAAGCATACATCTATGGGCTTTTCTAGCTCTTGAGCAGGGTTTGCTTGTTTGCATCTGGTGCCGCCCTGCTTTGGTTTGAGATGTGGGTGGGAAATAGGAACTATATCCTTGAATAATGTAAAGAGCCCAGAGCTCAAGTGTGACAGCATCAGACTCCTAATATTAGCTCAGTGCTACTGTGTTGTCCGTTCTCAGTGAGTCATGTTAGCTTTAGCTTTGTTATTTGTACTGTGATTGATAATATCCAACAAAGGATTAAGGCCTCCTCTTGAAAACACAGCTGATGTCCAGAGCGGCTGGATTGTCAGTATACAGTGATGGTTCAGCCGCACTTCCAGCTTGTTGCCTTTCACTATTATTACTGCCCTAGCTCCCCAGATTAAGTCTTTTGCTCATGTAGCGACTGGGAAAGATGCTGTTGGGGCTGCCTTTCTGCCTTTACAGGATTTGGAGCCCACATTGTAAGTGAGGCTTTGAGAATGAACTTAACTTTCTTATACATCCTTCTATTTAACTGCCGAGGAGAAGCAGCAGCTGATGTGGGTGATGTGCATCGCTTTAGTTACAGTGCAAGAGAGGTGAAGTTGTGACTTTCCCATCGTTTGGTGACTGTGACTGCAGGGAGGAGAAGGGGATAGAATAAGTCTGGTTGTGAACAGAGCTCTCCCAGTATCCTGCACACTATGGTAGTTCTCATAAGCATGGTGCTAATGTTACACTCTTTGGAGAAACAACAATAACAACTCATGTTTTCCCCTCCCAGTATTTGTCTGGAAACTTCACTCCTTAAGTGTGAATGCATCCTGAGCCTGTAAAAAGGATGCTGAAGCCTGAAGGGAGGCGAGATCTGTGAGGGGGGGAATACTCTCCATCAGTGTGACTGCGGTTGAACAGAAAGCACAAAATGTGTGTAGTTTTGGGGGTACCCATCCTTCCCCCATCACATCTGGAGTGCCCTGGGGCTTCCTGGGTAGGGAGCTCCCAAAATCTAAGAGTTTTCAGACGAAGCCTGTTGCAATCTTGAACAGGAGCGAGCGGTTCAGTTTGCTACCCCAGGGTGAGCCCAATGCAGGTTATGTCTGCTGGGAGGGTGGTAGGAGGGGTAGGAAGCACCTACAAGTGGAGAGGTGAGGTGAGATCTCTCACCTCAGAGCCTGGTGTGTGCTATAACCGTGATGCTATGAGACTGGTGCTGTTTTGCAAACACCGGAGCATCAGGAGCAGACCTGATCTGCCCTTGGGCAGCCTCAACTGCTTCATGCCCCTGACCTGCTTAAGCTCTTGGTTGCATGGAGGGGAGCAGATGGATGTCACCCAGCTCCCCCCTTCAGCTCTGCTTGGGCCTGCATGCCATGGAAGGAACCCAGAGCACCCAGTGCTCATGGTGATGGAAACATGGGTCCTGTGGCTGGGAACAGGGCATCCACATCTGCTTTGGTCTGAGCAGGAGCCTGTTCCCAGTGCAGGAAGACTGGAAGGAGGGAGGTGAAGGGATGGACACCAACCTCCTGCTGGGCTCCTGCTTCCCTTGCAGCTCCTCTGGCTGGAAGGAGAATTGAGTGATGCAGAGCACGCTGAGTGCTTGACTCTGTTGTGTTTTGGGGATCTTAGAGCCTGGTGGGTGAGGAGTTTGTGATTTGAATGTCCCTGGATGCCCAATAGGGGAAACTGAGGCAGAGAGGCTGAGTGATGACTCGGACAGCAACAGAGAGGGCAAGGCTGAACGTCCGCGTTGTGCTCCCCTTTCTTTCCCCAGGTAAGGAATAAAGAAGCTTGTAAAAGAGCCTCACCGTCTGCCCTGGCTCTGCAAGCCTCACTCAGCAAATAACGCTGTTGTAGCCACATAAACCCTCAAACATTAGTTTTTCCCTGTCCTCTGCTTCCTGCTCTGCCTCCCCTCTGGTGTGTTTAATCCAGCAGACCTTTGCTCCATCTTTACAGTTCTTTGGCTTCCCAGCAAGTTTGCAAATCCCTCTGAGTTTGCTTTGGCCGGAGGGGTGAGTGTTCAGTGTCAGGATGCGTTTCCCAGCCAGAAATAGCTGCACAAGCAAAGGAATGCTCTGTGGGGATGGCTGGGAACAAAACAAATCCTAAAGGAACCAAGGAGAGACTGTGCTTTGGGATGCTTGTTGGCGAGGGTCCCTTCGCTTCCATGGGGATGCTGCTTTCTAGTCCATGGAACGGAGGGGAAGAGGAGTTTTGGGGCTTGAGTTGCTTCCCATTAAATAGATGGAGATAATTGCCACTGATAGCTTGGTCTTGGCTTTCATAGGGCTGCTGGTTTGGGCTCATTCTTCCCATCATCTTCTGCTGGTCTTTTTCTCTCAGACCTATAAACTCCCATGAAGATCACACTGGTTTTACAGGGGTTGCTGTGTGTTCCTGGGTGGCATTCTCTAATTAATCACTCCTAATTGCAACAAATGGCTTATCTGCATCCAGTTACTCGGGAGCAGCTTTGAATTCACACCCTGCTGTAACCTGAGTTGCTCAAGGAGAGAGGAGCCCTTGTGCTTTCTCTGCTGGGTATATCCCTCATGGCAAAGTGAAACAGCTGCTCTCTAATAGCTCTGTTGAGCTGCATTAATCACTCTTAGACAGAAAATATACTTGGTCAATGTATGTCTTGGGCAGAAAACGTGAGAGGAGAAGGAAGTTTTCTCCTGGGATGAACTAAACTGTGATTTCAGCCTCTGTCTACAACTGTCAAAGGTGCCCAGTGTTGTATTTGGATGCTCAGAGACACTGGTAAATAAAATGCTTACACTTTGATGCTCTCACTTCAAAGTATGCGACTGACCATGGCAAAGGTTGTGTTCCTGGCCAAAGCCTTGGGTCCACGAAGGATCTGGTGGTTCTTTGGTAAACTTGGATCTCTTGAAGTGGGGATATCTTCCTGCAGGAATCGTGGGACACTGCTCCATGTGGCAGTCACCTGATGGATGATACCCAGAAGCCAAGACGTTGTGATCAGAATGACCTTAAAAAGCTCATTATTAACTTCTCCATGCTGGTGACAGTGAGGACAGGGAAGGAGACTGATGCTTTCTTGCTCAGATTTGTCTTGCATGCATGTGCATTTAAATACAAGCAGGAGAGCAAAACATCTCGGATGCACTTCGGGCTGCAAAACTCCCTCTTCTCCCCCAGAATATACTGATGCTTTTCAGACTGGGAGTGCATCAAACTGGGCATTGCTGAGCCTATTTGCAGCTTGAACTGCCCTTGAAGCAAGTATTGTGCAGACAAGCTGCTGTGGCTGTTGCTGCCTTTCACTGAGCACTGAATTGTTTGGTGGGTGGTTGTTTGGGGTTCTTTTGCTGTAAGGAAAGGAACAGAAAAGGTCCTTTGGGTCATGCATCTTTCCAGGGCCGTTTACTTGCTCTCAACTGCTGGGGGAACGTGCAGTTAATATCCTTGAAAGATCCCACCTTGGCGTTTGAGATGCTCAAAGTCTGCTTACATGGGAAGGAGGTGATGGAGAGCACCCTAGGGAGACATTCCTGCTCCAAGCAGCCATGTGTGTGCTCTTGGTGCAGAGTAGCTGTTGCTTCAGGGATTGCTCTTGCTGTGTGCAGCTACAATACAGTAAAATAGCAAATTCCCAATATAAGAATGCCCTTTGCTTTGGCAAATGTTCCAATTCAGACTGTTCTGAAGCCTCAGGATGTGAATACGCAGAAGTCACCAAGAGAAGAGCATCTTGGGCTGCTTTCCAGCAATGGACACCTATAACACTGCTGGGAAGATGTTGCTCCAGCACAGGAGAAGGGCAGTGGTGCCTGAAAGGGCTGCAGTGATTTCAACTCCATTCCCTGGAGGTTTGTGATTTGTTTTTCTTTGTTTGGAGCTTTCCTTCTCTTCTATTTCCACTGCTGTGCTTCTCCCTTTCAACGAGGTTACACAGGATGAGTAATGACGTCCTTGGAGTGGCCTTGACAGGGGAACAGTTTGGTTATCCAATGCATGTGAGAGCCGCTCACTGCTGCCAAGTGAGGAGTGTTTCCCAAGAGTCAGTTCTCCTGTTCCAGGGAGCATTTTGTCCTTGAATTATTCTGCCTTTTATGTTCCCTCCCCCCTTTGAAGAACTGCTGTGCACATGGGGTAGGTTTTGCCCTCTAGCACCCTCAGGATATTGCATTGTGCATCCTTGTATCTTCTCAATCTGGAAGCACGATTATGAACCCCTCATTTCCACTGGCTTTGCTTTTGGAGCATCATAGAGGCTGGTTTGTAGAGGGTGTCAGCTCAGCAGCCGGCGTTACGTCCTTCAGTGTCTGAAGGATAAACTGGCCTCCTCGTAGTGGATGGGAATCTGTAAACAAGAGGAAAGGGAAAAGCCCACAAGGACACTGGAGCTTTGCCTCTTCCCTGCCCCAGCTCTGTGGCAAGAGGGCTCTAACTCAGAGCAGCCCATCAAGGACCATAGCACTGCTGCTCCAGAGGTGCTTGAGTATTTCATCCCTGTCCTGGTAATTGTTCCCAATGGAATAGCTTCAGAATAAGTGCATTTAAACCAAAACGATAATCCTGGGGTTTAGTAGTATTATTTACTGAAAATCAGGTTTTTTTTGTGTTCTTTTACCCACCCCAACAAGATCTGGGCTTTTTATGCAGTGCTCTGAAACATGGTAAAACAACCCTATAGGGGAAATAGTGTTTTCTGAACCAGTTTCTTTTCAGGCCTTGTGTGATTATGGTCTGTGTGTTCTTGAGGGTGAGGATACAAGTATGTGTGTGTGTATATACATACGTATGGACATGTGTAGTCTTTATAGAGTGCTGCAGACTCTTGATAGGCATAGAGTGCTCTTGCTACGTCTCTTATCTCTACCAAACACGCCTCTAAAGTGGCATCTCACTTGTGATTACAAAGGAAATAAAGGATGTAATAAATGACTTTGTCTTCTCCCATAGCTGGGGGATGGAAGGATGGAAGCCTCCCTGTTGCAGTTGCTGCTGACTGTGTCTGATTGCATTTTGACAGTGAACCATGAAGTAAAGGAAGGGGAAAAGCTCAAATCCCTAAAAATAGCAGGCAGCTGCCTGTGGGCTGCTCGCTGCAGGTAAAATCCATGTGTGGAATTGTGGGAATGAGTCTTCCAGGAAAAGAGAGCGAAATACTGGATATAGACATCAGTATTGGAGGGAGGTCTGGCAAAGGCAAGGCCAGGAGCTGGTTCTGCAGGAACCTTTGGGTTATGATTTTCGGTACCAGGAAGGTCTGAAAATACCTGTTTGGGGTTATATGGGCTTGTAGTAGCCTCGGCATTAATTATGACAACAAGTTATTAACTCTTCACCCAACAAATGACATTTGGGACCCTACTATTTGCAAACCCTACAATAGCAGATAATCTGTTATTATCTGATAGATTTTAGGGTGTTTAAAACCCCTCATGGTGCCTGTTGTCCACATAGCAGCCTTCCAGTATCTGAAGGGGGCCTATAGGGATTCTGGGGAGGGTTAGGGCGCTTTCCAGGGTTAGTATATGGGAACAGTCAGGACTACAGGGCAAAGGTTTGGCTCCTGGACAGATCTCCTGTCAAGCTGGGTTGACTTTGGCTTGAATACAGCAGAGCTCTGCGCCTTGTGACTTGCTCCGTTGTAAAGGTCCTTTTAAAAGCCAAAGCCATGCTCACCTGAGTAACCTTCACCCATGTATATCTTTCCATCACAGTCACAGGCTTGCCAGAACATCAAGGTTTTCAGGACAGGATGGTGGTTGCTTTGGTAAACTCTGCCCCAGTCTATGCCAGTTTGAAGCAGAAAATATCAGGACTGTTGCCTGCGGTTGGATTAGTGGGTAGATGAATGAGTAGGTAGTGCATGGGATCTGCCTGGTGCATGCAGAAGAAATGAGAGCTCCCATTGCTGCTCCCACCCTGAGCTCTGTCCAAGACTTTGTCCTGGGGGCATCTATGTTCCTGCTTGCATGGTGATGGGAAAGGAGAACTAGACACAGAATTGTGCCAAGATGACAAATATATGTCTACTATTTATTTTCCCTGTATCTTGGTGGTTCTTCAGTTTCAGTTAGCTGCCATGTATGTTTTAGAGTCTCATTTAGAACAAAAAGACATGTATGGGCCAGACTAAGCCTTGTGTAGTGATAAGAGCCAAGGGGATGCTGGAGGAGCTCCTCAGACTGATGCAGCCTTGCAAAGCCAAGAGGTTTGGTTGAATTTATAAGTCACTGGGTACTGGCCAGAAGTCCCAAATGATCAGAGGCTGGGCAGAATCGGGGCTGTTAGACCCCAGTTCCTCTGTATCATCACCTCTGCTCAATGGTTCTCTCTAGGCTTCGCCTTCATGATGGGAAGCTCATAAAGGACCGACGTTATCACCTCCGAACGTACCCAAACTGCTTCGTGGCAAAGGAGCTCACGGACTGGCTCATAGACCACAAGGAAGCACCGGATCGAGAGACCGGCATCCGCCTCATGCAGAAGCTGATGGACCATTACATCATCCATCACGGTGTGTGGGTTTCTGATGTATCTGATCATGTATCATGCGATGCCATGTATCTGATCACCGTATCTCTCCATAGGGATATGGAGGCATGGTCAGGTCATATTCATGACCCTTCTACTGGGTGAGGGCTCCTGAAGAGGTTGAGAGATGATGGGCAGGCAGGAGGCTGTATGGGGTTGGGTCTGTGTTGCTTTAGGGGATGCTCCAGTTCTGTGCCCTGAGAAAAGGGGCTTGGGCTCTGCACCAGTGAGATGGGCAGAAGTGGAAGCTGAGTTATAACACTTGCTTTAGATCTGCAGGGAAATCAGTTTCTTTTTACCATGACAGTCTAATGATGCTCAGTTTCATCCATCCATGCTAAGGTGGGACAAGCAAGGGTGTGGAATCCACATCACTCAAAGGAAAAAGTAATCCGGTGCCTATAAACCTGAGGCAGCAGCAATCCAACAGGAATGCCTCACTTGGGATTTAAGTGTGTGATGCCATGTTTTCCTTTTAAAGACTATTCGGAGCTTTCAGCAGTTTTGGGTTAACTTGGACCATGCTGTGCTTGTCACTGAGCTGTGGAGCAATTCCCAAGGACCAGCCCTTGCTCCTGATACAACAGCAGGAAACAGGGGCTTCAGATTGGCAAAGAGCTGCTGCTCTCCATGTGATTGTCAGGCTGAATCAGGGACAACAGTCCTGGATTATCAAACAGGGCTGGGACAGCACTGCCCTCGCTGGGAAGGGTTGGAGCTGAGCTTTGGGATACGAGCCTGGATTAGGTGGTAGCTGCAGAGGATGCAGCTGGGGAGACAGAGGCAGATGACAACCATACCAAATGCAGCCTCTTCTCTAGAAATAGCTGCCTCTGGCCCCTGCAATGCAGACACTCTGTTACCATCTGCTGCTTGCCGAGGTTAATGCCCTTTACATTAAACTGCCTTGGATAAAAATAAAGGGCTGCTGTGCTTTATCACGAAAGCACAAAGCCAAAGCAGGGAGTTCTCAGTTAACCATTAACACCCAAACCTGGTTATTTCTCCATCTCTCCAGCCCACAGTTTCCAATCAACCCATTAGTTCATTAAAGCTGTGCAGACTGGGTGCCAGTGCTGCTTTGATTGCTTATCACAGACACGTCCCTCCTGCTTCAGTGGTAAGTCCTGGCAGGATACAGAGGTTGACTTTCCAGCCTGCTTTCTGCCCCATCGGTTTTGTTAGTCCTGTGGAAGCAGGGCTGCTGGTTACCTGCAGCATTAAGTGCTCTGCAATGGGCTGTCTAAACTGTTTGCCCTCTTCTGCGCTGGGATCCAGGAGATGGTAATCATCTCATGAGGATCATTGTGCTGCCACTGACAGTTCTGATGAGGTTGAATCTCTTGTTCTATTACCTACTGGAAACACATTGGAATCACTCTTCAAATAACAAAAGCACTGTGGTTTCCTATGGGCACTGTCCTGTAAGGTTTTTGCTTTCAATTCCCAATTGCAATGACACCTGAATCATGGCTTTTGGAGTTAAGAAGATGCAAACTCCCACCTTTTAAAACCACCTCTCCTCCCTGCTCTGAACTCCTTTCAGTCTGCGACGAGCACTCGGACTACAAGGATGCGAAGCTGCTGTACCGCTTCCGCAAGGATGACGGGACCTTCCCTCTCACGAAGGATGTGAAGGTGTTCCTGAGAGGACAGAGTCTTTATGAGAAGTACGTGAGCCCTTCCCCTGCAGCACAACCCTGAGCAGTGAGTGTCGGGAATGTGCTGTGCTGGCTGTGCTTGCTGATGATGCTCTGCAGGCGGGAGCCATAGCTACAGCTGGCTTTCCTCTTCCTTCTCTGCACCCCGTGCCATAGCATTGGGAAATGCTGTTTCCTGAGCCTTGTCACAGCTACAAGACAACCAGCTTCTTTGGCGCTGGGGCAGGAGCTGTGCTCTGAACTCAGGGATGTTTAGAGGGCTTCAACCCAAGTGAGGTTCTGGGATCTGACACAGGGAAGTACTAGGGTCCAGCCTGCGGTTTGCTGGGATGGCCAAGTCCAGTGGCCATTCCCAGTGCTCCTGGGAATGATTTCTTCGTGTGGGTGGTTTCTGGTGAGTTTTGGTCTCTCCCTGCCCCTCTGCAGATGTGCATCCCTTGTGCTTTGCCTTGCTCTGCAGCTGCAGCGTGGGACTGGGGAACCCGAGCATCCAGCGCATCCCACGGCTGAGCCCGCTGCGCCCTCTCGTGGACACACTGGATTTAGCTTTCCCAAACCGAGCACCCTTCTCCATCGATTCGGATTGTCTGCCATCTGTTGCACGCATTCAGTTGCTTGCTTTGCTTTCCTGCGGTCTTTAGCTGAGGGTCGCAGCCGAACTGGTTCAGCTGAAGCTGTTTCTTCTGTTGGGATGAAGATTTACACTGCAGTTCTGCACTTCTCCCTCGCACCCCACTGCTCCCAGGCAGCAATATTTTGGCTGTAGTGCTTTGCCTGCTTCCCTTGGCCTTGCTTCATCTGCCTGCAGCTCCCCTATGGGGTGACAGGGCCGTAGAGCATCACGGGAGCTTTGTCCCACCTCTGTGCCAGGCTGGTGAGTGTGGAAGAGTCATTCCTGAAGGTGAGAGAGGAGAACTCGGTGAAGTACCAGAGGACTTTCCTGGGCTGCGAGATGATCGACTGGCTGGTCCAGGAGGGAGAAGCAGAGAACCGAAAGGAAGCGGTGGAGCTGGGAAGGGTGCTGCTGGAGCATGGGATCATCCAGCATGGTGAGCTCCATGGGCCGGAGCCAGGATGGAAAGCGAGAGATGAGTGTATTTGTCAAAGCTGTTCTAGGAACAAATCCCCATTCATGTCATGTAACAAGTGCTGGTCAAGTGCCCACTTAGAGATGGCAATGGGTCCTTTCAGTTCTATGTTTGGAGCTGGTGACCTTTGAAATCAGAGCAATCTTCCACCACCCACAAAGGCTTTAAGTTGAAATCTGAGCTATTGCACTTCAGTTCTTCAAAGCCTCCGGCTGCAGGGCTGGGATCCACCCCTGGGTTTGGAGGGCTGGGTTGTGAGGATGGATGTGATATGCTATGGATGGATATGATATGGATGATATCCCCTGCTCCATTTGCTGGGGATCATATCCATCTGCAGGAATTAACCTTCCTATTTAGAAGGCAGGGAGTGCTTGGGATACCTTGGGACAGGGGCATGTGAAGGGCTGTGACTCAGCGGTGCACCCCTGGGAGGTGGCATCTCTTGGGGACGTGGCCCTGCTGTTCCTGCAGGCTGCATCCTCAAACAGGCAGGAAGCCTGCAGTAGCAGGCAGAGGCATTAAAAGCGACTCACCTGGGTCCCTCGCTGTATTTACTGTGTGTGTTTCACAGCCCCTCAGCCTCTCCCTCCTCCCCTCTTCTCTCCTAGTCTCCAACAGGCATCACTTCTTTGACAGTGACCTCCTCTACCAGTTCTGGATCAACTTTCGGCGGCGACGCCGTCTCACAGAGTTACTCAATGAGAACTCTTCTCGTGCCCTCTCAGAGAGCCCCGACAGCCCCTTCTGCCTTCGCAAGCTCAACTCGGAGCCTGGCAACACCAGCTTTCTTTCTGGTAACTGGGATGTGTTTGCGGAGGGGGGGTGAAAACAGGGATTGCATTAGAGTATCCCAGAGCTGAGGGGCAGAGCGCTCCTCCAGGCATCCCATGGAGTGACCACCCACTGCAATGCTTTGTAGTGGATGTTACGAGCGGTGGCAGTCTCCATCACAGCTCCCCACCCCAGGAAAAGAACTTACCCTTCTTGACCTTGGAAGCTAGTTTTGTTCTTTCTGAGCTCAAAAACCACCTTCAGAATGTGCCCACATTTCAGATGGAGGTCAGGCCCATGGGGGAAGTTTGTTATTTGAATCCATTCTGTCCCTTCCTTGCGTCATTGTTATTTCTGCCTCTTTCAGTCCAGACCAACAAGGAGATCAAGATTGTCTCAGCTGTTCGAAGGAGCAGCATCACTTCCCTCGCAGGAAACTCCAACCCCTACTTCAGCACTACTCCAATGCTGGTGTTCCCTCCCGTGGCTGAGTGCAACCCCAAATCAGGTCTGGGCTCCTGCACTGTCCTGTCCTTCCACATCTATTCCTTCATGGCACAAGCTAGCTTGAGCCTTGGATCCAAATGCATCCAAAGTCCCTGTCAGCATGCTGACTTGCAAGAGGAGAGGTTCAGCCTCACCTCTGAGGCTGGATGTGGAAAGTCGTGCGAATGTTTTGGAGCACATTGAGATGAATGAAAAGATCTCTGTGTGCAGTAACCGTGGCTGGTTCTAACATCTGTTCTCCAGCCCGTGGTAACCCCCAAGCTGCTTGTTATGCACTTTATTGTATGAGACCCTGGATTGTGATAGGATCTGTCACCTTCTGCTCTAGTGTTAAAGAGACCCATCACCAACGAAGAGCTCCTGTCCCCTGGGGCTCCCTACATCAAGAAAACACTGACTGTAAGTGACCCTTGTGAATGGTATTGCTAATGCAGCAGTGCTGAGCTCGGTGATGGCTCTTTGATAGCTTTCTATCTGCTGCTCTGACCTCTGTGTGCTGAAACTGATTGCACGTCGCATCATCACAGCTTCCTTGGTGAGCCTCACTGGGTTGGTGGCGTCAGGTAGTCCTGTGGGTAAAAACATGTGCAGCCCCTGCTTTAGCTTAATGTATATCGAAGGGGGAGATGGGGAAAGAGAATGTTTCCTGGGCAGAAAAACACCCGCTTGTGTTTCATCCAGTTCCATGCAAACTGTGGCATTGATAAGTCTTGTGAGAGCTGGGACTTTGACACTCATCCTCTGGGTCACCTGGATTGATGCACAGCTTTAACGTCCCTGCTGCAGACCAGGGGTGTTGATATGATCCATCTTCATCTGATGGAGCGGCACTGATCAGGGAGCATCCAAAGGCCACTCCTGCCTTTCTTATGATGGGCTTTTCTCATGGACAAAATAAACAGGCTGCAGAATCTCCAAGAGGCTGCCTGAGCCTGGGGCTTTTGCTTCCCTATTGATTCCTAAAGCTGTAGGAGCCGTTAAGGCAGGGCTGGTGGGTGCTGGGTGTGGATGTTTCCAGACAGTTTCTGCCCTGCAGATCCCATTGTTTTTGTCTGGTTTCATGCAGAATTCCTCAGCCCCTTCCTGCCTGCTTTGCACAAGGGGAATGTCCCAGCGTCCAGGGTGGAAGTGTGAGGGCCGCCTTGCCGTAGTGGTTTGACACAAGTAGGGTTACAGAGGAGCTGTGGATCAGGTTCCCACATTAACTGTGCTGCAGGAATTGATGGGAAGGAGCAGGAAAAGTAAAGCTGGTGATTAGTGTGGCACGTATGAGGACGTGCTGTCCGCTCTCCTTCTGAATGCTCTTGCCCTGCCCTTCAACTCTGCCAGCCTGGGCCTTTCATGGCTCGTTTCCTTCTGCTTAGCTGTGCAGTTGCTGTTATTTATTTATATGGGTGATGTGCAAAGTCCTTGGGGAATTCCTTTTCTCTTTTAGTCCCATCAGATGGCCATGGTGTTACAGGAAACAGGCTACTTCCACCCTGGAAATGCTGCCCTGTGCCAAGGAAAAGGCACCTTGTGCATGCTGTGGAAATGTTCTCAATGTGCTCTTGGGACATGCCTTGCACTTCAGCTTCATGCTGCCTGTGCTTCACTCTTCTGCACTTGCTGGCAGGGAATGTTAATCACAAAGCTTCGCAGGGAGCAATTAATCTATGGTTCTGCATCTCATTGGGTGCACAGCCCTTTCTCTCCCACCCATGATGGGTTAGGATCATGAGCAGAGCTCTCCATCTCACTAGGAACTGTTGTGTCTCCTCTCTTCACCCAACCCCTTGGTTTTTAAATGCCTTTTCTTCTGCTTGTAGATCGTGGGGGATGCAGTGGGCTGGGGGTTCGTGGTCCGAGGAGGAAGACCTTGCCACATCCAGGCAGTGGACCCCGGAGGACCCGCTGCGGCTGCGGGGATGAAGGTACTCACTACTCATGGTGCTTTAACAGGAGGCAAGGCTTGAATCGTGTTGGAGTCTTTTGGGCTGAACACAAACACGTTCTCTATGATAATCCCACCTCACGCAGTGGAGTTGAGTCTGATTGAGTCGGCATGTGGAGCTCTGGCAGTGCTGTGAGAGGCAGAGGGGAGGATGCTGTCTGCAGGCAAAGTGCCCTGCCTGTGGTTGCTCAGGGCTGGATGTGCCTGTGGGCAGCTGAAGCTGAAAACACTGTTAAAACTAAGCTGTCCCTGTGGTAGGCTTTGGAGCTGCTAAAAACAAAGCAGGGGGTTCCCAGTTCAGCCCCAGTAACTGCACATAAGCCCAGTGAAGCAGAAGGAGCAGAGCTTTATCCCCAGTCACCTGCTCTCCCAACAGAGATGTCAAGTTTTGTGTTGCTCTGCTATTAAGGATGCAGTTCTTCATGGAGCTATTTTCCATGTACATAAATGCTCAATAACCTGAAGCTGATGCCTTGCTTTGATTCATTAAATAACTTCCAGTATCTCCAACCCAGGTGAAATGAATTGAGGTCTTGAAGCTCATTTTAGACCCAGGCACGTTTAGGGTTTGAGTGTTGAGTTTTAAGCATGAATGAAAGAAGTGTTGAGCTTCACAGTTCCCTATAAAACCCCCAGCAGTGTAGGAGTAATTTCCACAAGCTGATGTAAGCCTGAAGTCACACGGCTATTTGGAATAATGGGATTCTTCAGAGGCAGAGACTCCTTGTTTGCTTCAGGCAGGATTGGAAGGGGGTGGATGAATTTGCTTCATTTACTCAAGAGCCCAGTTAATTTCTCCTTACCTAATCTCATTTGCTCCCAAATTGCTTGATGTTAATATTGTGCCTTATTTCCATCTGTGAAGTGAACCACTGCTCATAAATGAGTCTCTTTCTCTGTTAGCGCACAATCTAAATCCCTTTGGCCCTTCTCTTTTATGACATAGTGCTTGTAGCACAGTGATCATTAGTGTGGCTTATGGAGTGGGAATGCTTTTGGGTTTACAGGGGTTTATAACAAGTTATTTGTGTTGTAGCCTGTGGCTGTAGTCAATCACAGGCAGGAGGTGCCATGAAGACATCAGATGAAAGCTACCGGCCCTTCCTCTCCTTGCAGGTGTGCCAGTTTGTGTTCTCAGTGAATGGGATGTACGTGCTGCATCTGGACTATCCGACCATCAGCAGCCTCATCATGACAGGACCACGAACTCTTGTGATGGAAGTCATGGAAGCCATTGAATGAGCAAAGGAGTCTTTGTCCCACCACTGGAAGGCCAGGAGGGACCACGCACTGTGAAATGTCAGCCAGGCAGTTGAATGTATTTGCAAATAAACACATTCTAATGGATAGCTCTCAGATTTTGATGTTGAAATATTTGGCTTTACCTGATCCTGAGATGGTTTTAGTCATAGAATCAGAGAATAGTTAGGGTTGGAAAGGACCTTAAGTTCATCCAGTTAATGCCAATGGGAGCAGGCAGTACATCATGAAACCTGATGAAGCCTGAGAGCAAGCCATTCACCCAACCAAACTGCCAGGTGGGTGGCACAAGCAAGAAGCTTGGTATCAAGTGAGTATGTCTGAGCTGCCCTGAGCTGCCTGTGCAGTCTACTAAGAGCACAACGTGCTTTCCAGATGGCCCCATATGCTTTGCCTGCGACCCTGTCAGGCAAATACAGTCATGACTCCAGTAATGGATGCTTCCTTGTAAAGACAGTTGAGGGCTTAAGTCCCTTGGCTTAACCATGCTCACAGACAGCACTGGCCGCTCTTCCCAGCTGGTTCTTGGAAAGGTGGGACTTTGATTGTGCTTTTTGTGTGCCCCCATCCCCTAATAATGCTTCAGTTCATTAACCAGCTTCACCTCGGCAGGCGTCCTCACAGGCTGCTACCAACCCAGTGATGGGAGAGACCCTAAACAGTAACTGCCCAAGAGGCAATGTGTCATGGACTGGGTTTGACTCTGGGAGGAAACAGAAATGAGTGAAAGCCACCAAAATCCAGCCCTCCTAGTCCCAGCTGCTCCCAGGATGGCTGCACTTGGCAAGCAATGAAGGATGTTCATACGCAGACTACCCTGAAAGTGAACTAAACAGAGAATAACAGGTAATAACATGGTAAAGTGAGCTGAACATGGAATAACAAGTAATAACAAGAAATTTGGGTAGTGTCTAGCTTTCCAGTTCACAGAGCATCCTGCTTGCAATCAGCCTGCAACGCTGTACATGCAGCAGGATGATCTCCAGCACTCCTGCTTGGGGCAGGTCCCTCAGGACAGCTCTTCTGGCCACCAACCAAGTCTTAAAGCCATAAAAATCCCAAATCATTAAAGCACAAAAGCAGTAATTTTGATTTGAGTTCAGGCGGGAGCTGACTTCCTTGGAAAACCGGGTGTCAGTTGTGGATTCAGGATTGCATTACTGCTGGCTGCCTGGTTTTCCATGGCATAGAGGGATATGTGCTCCCTCATCACCAGTGTAAAGGTGATTGATAGGACTACTTGGAGCACATGGTCCAAGAAAGATGCTTCCACTGACAATCCACTGGGGTCCTTCCAGCCCCAAAGTGAAACCAGACAGAGCTTTAAGCCCTTGTCATTACACAAGCAGTTATTTCCAGCCATTCAGTCACAAGTGAAGGAGCATCCATCCGCCTTTAAGCTCTGTTGTGTGCTGCTGCTCAGGGAGGGTTTGGGTGTCTGTGATGGTTTAACACCCAGAGTGTTGGGCTTGAGCTAAGTCAAAGCCATGAGACTATAGCATAATGTGGGCACCTTGGGAAAGGTAAGCTGGAATGCAATAACCTGAATACAAGCACTGGCAACAGCCCCAGAATTCTCTGATGCAAACAGAGTGTGAAGTTTAGCTCTGGATCCGAATTCCCTGGAAGGAAAGTGTTCTCCTTGATCTGCTCTCCTTCCTTCTCACCTCCTCTTAGTTTCAGAGCAAACTGTAGCAAATCTCAGCACCTTCTCAAAGGGAATAGGACTCACAGCAGAGGTAATCTGTGACATTTATACAACAACCCCCTCTGCACAGGGTGCCAAATGCTCCCATGGTTTGGTTTTGGTGAGATGTAAGTGTTTCCTTTCGCTGGTATTGTTTAGTCTGTACCTCGGGATGCTTTTAAATACTGAATTCTAAACCTAAACTGTAGGAAATACCAAATGTTTGTTTATTGTGCAAAATACTTGGAATCCAGAGTTTTTTTTTTTCCATCTAATTTGATACTTTCAAAGGTCCTTGTGCTTCCCATTGAACGGCAACTGTGGGGTTCTTGCAGCTTTCTCTGTTGCGATAGGAAACTGATGCTGACCCAGAGATGCAGCTGGAAATCTGGCCTCTGTGATGAGAAATTCCTCTGCCACTTGTTCCCTTCCTGGCAACGAGGATGCAATCTGTCTGAAAAGGTTTTGGCATGGAGCTGGGCTCTCTCAAAAGCACTCCTAGGGCTGGGGACCACATGCTGGGAGCACTCAGGGCTGCATCCCACAGCCCCATCGAGCTCCAGGTCATGAATCAGCCTCTGGCCTTGCAAACCTTACAGATGTGCTCAATTTCCTCCAACAAACACAATTTGCCTTCAGTGCAAAGGCCGGGCTCTCCAATGCCTGATGGGATGTGGATGGAGGCCGGGCTGACTTCATCCCTGGGAGCCTGACAGTGGGAGGGAGCCAGGACTTGTTGCTGCTCTCTAGGAGCTCTGCCTGCAGCTTCCTAAGCGCGTGTTCAGTGTTAGTTCTGAAAGCTCTTCATTGCTTTTCCTAGCAGCAGCGCTTTGCTTTGCATACACGCTTTATTCAGCTGCACATAGGGGCCAGCAGCGCTCTCCGCTGCGGGGTGAGAGGGAGGTGGGGGCATCCCTCTCCCCCTGCGCTCCCTCCCCTTCCTTATCCCTCCTGACGTCCGGGAACTGAAATCTCTCCTCACACCGAGCAGCAGATGAGGCGCCGGGGCTGCTTCTCCCAGGATTTCACAATGTAGCTGGATCCGTCGCACTTCCCGGCTCACTCCAGGGAGAAGCTGCTCCATTGAGGTGTGTGGTTCATTCGTTCCCCTTTGGGGCGCGGTTTGCAGGGATGCCCAGGAAGCCTTGGGTGCCATGGTTTAGTGTGAGGTGCCCCTGCTTATGGCAGGGGGGTTGGAACTGGATGATCTTAAGGTCCTTTCCAACCCAAACTATTCTATGATTCTATGATGGGCTGGTGTGGGGCATCGGCAGAACAGGGGTTGGAAACTTGGAGTTTGGGGCAGCGCTGGCGATGCTGCACAGGGTGGCAGGGCTCANCCAAACTATTATTCTATGATGGGCTGGTGTGGGGCATCGGCAGAACAGGGGTTGGAAACTTGGAGTTTGGGGCAGCGCTGGCGATGCTGCACAGGGTGGCAGGGCTCATGCTCTTATGGTGAAGTAGCTTCAAGACTCATGTTCACTGCAGGTCAAGTTTAAATATTGCCAGGGCTGCTCTAGCAATGCTTTTGGGGCGATTTCTGCAGGAAATGCACTTTGCTCCTTGGTTTGTTTGGGTTTTTTCTCTTTTGTGGTTAATAGCCTAAAACCTGCAGGAAATCATTGTCAGAGAGGATGGTACCTAGAAGGGTTTGTAGCAATGGCCATTGTCTGGGGTGGGTTTCCCACCTGGAGGTGTGGTGTGGGTCTGCATCAAGCTGATGTTGGTGCCTGGGCTGTGGGGAGCTACAAAGGCTCAGCCTAGAAGTGAAACTTGTGCCTAAGTTCTGTGTGGAGATGGGCATGGCCTCTGGGGTGAGGAGATGTCCCCAGACTGTGGCTGTTGAAGGTGGGAATCATTCCCCATGCCCCCAGATCCCCATTTAAGTTGTGCTGGTTTAAGCACAGGGGTTTTTTTGCATGGTTTTCTGTTTTCTTTAATTAAAGTGTCTACTTTTAAAGTTTCCTGTACAAATAAAGGGGATCTCTGACTGCTTTAACCTCCAAATCCCCCTTGAACACACAGCTGGGGCACACAGTGGGAAGTGATGTGTCCCCCGTCCCCATCCCCCCCCCAAATTTTCCAGCTCATGGAATTACTCACCACATGCTCCATGTGTTGCTATCTCCAAATTCCTTCCCTGGGTGAGTAATGGAAGAGGGGCATCCTTGTGCCCGCTGGCACATTGATACCACTGTGGTCACCTTGGTTCCATGTTCCACAGCCCAGCCTGGCTGGATGGTGGCACCAGTGAGGGTAGAGATAAATGGGAAAGGACCACAGAGACCCAGATTTGGGGCTTGGGTCTCCCAAAGGTTACCTGTGGAGGGGAAGGTCTGCAGGGCCAGGATGAGAGAGCTCCTCCAGCTGTGCATCTTGCACCTTTTCGTACAGGTGCATCTGTAATTCCCACTTTATAGATAGGAAAAGGGAAGTTGGAGAAGAGGCCAAATAGTGATGGGTTTGCCTTTGAAAGGGGAAGAAGGGGTAAATCCCTGCTCCTTGCTTGAGTCACAATAAAGATTAACACCCCGGGGCAATTACTGGATGCAATCCGGATTAATACTGAACTCATCCTCATAGACGTATCAGGGTGGAAGCTCCTGGCTGAACCAGGTAGAGTGCAGGCTGGAGAAGCCCATGTGTTAACTTCACTGGACTTTAGATCCATACAACCCTGGTTAACATGAAAAGCTCATGCACAATCCCGTGTTTTTGCCAGAGTTCGGCACCCCAATAACCTGCAGTTCCACAGGGAAGTTGTGGGACAATCAGGAGCAGTCTTTGGCATTGCAGAATGGAATGAATGAACTTTGGATTCAGGGAGTTCTCCAAAAATGCAGGCTTCTTGCTGTCATTTGGCACATGTCCCTCTGCAGCCAGGGCAGGCTTTGCTCTCATTGAGGTGACAGTCCCATTCCTGAACCCACCTGTAAAAGGTTTGCCGTTTATTATAGGCAATGACTTCACTTATTAACTGGGAAAGAAAGGCAAGTGTTTCCCATGGCTAAGGGCTTCAGTTACACTGCAGTTGTTCTGTATAACCTGATCTTCTATCAAGAAGACCAGCACAGACTGAGTGGGGTGGTTCCCACCTCCCTGTTACAACTTGTGCCTTTTCCATTTGTTCTTGCAGCAATTTAGGACCGATTGAAACCCCAGGAGATCGCTGCTGGGTCACTCACACGCGTATTTAGTTTTCCTTGCAATAGCTAAAAAGCTGACGTGTTTGAAGGGAAACAGGCATTTGCCAGAAGCCTCTAAATACCTGTCCATCAAAGTGAATGGAAGTGAAATGTCGCTGCAGATGGTGATGGAGGGAGCTGGTGTATGGTCTGGTTCTGCCAAAAGCAATGAGGCTGAAACGTGCAGCACAAAAATGACAGATGCCAATGATGCGTTGCGAAAGGCCAGCAGCGTGCTTTAAACCTGGTGTGTTGGGATTGTGATGGGGGGGGAGGCACTGTTTCCAATGGGGTGGTTTTATCCTGACCCAAACTGAATAAACTGAAATCCAGGCTGGCAAAGGGAGCAGAGGGGCTGTGAGGTCTGTAGGCTGGGTATCCTTAGCCTGCCAGCTTTATTGATGCCGCAGAGGTTACTTCTAAGTCAGACGGATCCTCCACCATCATTAAGTCCATAACTGCATCTGTTTCCAGTCTGTGCAGGTGAACAGGTTCAAAGCAAAGCATCCCAACAAGTCCTGAATGTAACTGCTCAGGAAACCCACTGTGAAATCAGAAATAACCCCCTTGTTTCTAAGCTGTTGACACATAAACTCGGCTCTGTCTGTGTTATCCCTCCTGCTGTGTGATTGCTTTATCACAGTGCCTGCAAGGTCATTAGAGCTCTGGTTTGAGGAGCTTGTCTGCCAAAGAGTGCTCCTCTAAATGCTTTTCCCCTTATAATCAGTGTGTGCATTGCAGGGATGTGAGAATGGTGCTGTGTGTTTGTATACTTGCATTGATCTTGAAGAATTGCTTCTTATGGTTTAAACTAGAAATCTGTGTCTCTCTAGTGATTTGGCCAATGTTGCTTATCTCCATCTCCATCATCAGAGCAGAGCCCAGCACCTACTGTATCCATCTCCAGGACCAAGCAGGCTGAGAGGACTGTTACAACAAAAGACTATTCCCTCTCAGGTTTATAAGCAGAGCTTAGTATTTAGTGGTCCAAGGTACATTGGAGAGAATAGGAATATAAAATAATATATAAGGATCACAGAGAATTCATGTGTGCTTCTCCATCCACCCTTCCAGTGCTGTCAGTGATGGGTAGAGCTTGTTGTGCCTTAAGTGAGGACTGCAAACCCTGTTTTGACATAGTGAAGTGTAACTTCTGCTTGTCCTTCCTGATGTTTGCCCTCTCGTAGGTCCTGGTCACCATGCTGATTCACACTTGTTTCTTTCTTGCCTGCCTGCCTGTGGTGAGCCATGTCTGGGGTCATGCAGGACAAGGTAAGGAGCCTGTCTCTCCTCCCTCTGGGCAATTCCCTATGGTTTGGCTGTCACCAGGGTTAGCCCAGCCCTTGCTCAAGCCTTTCCCATTGGCACTGGCACCACACTTGAGGGGTATTCCCAATCACACTCAGGATTTCAGGGGGATGCTGTGTGCTGGTGTCTGTTGGTGAAGCTCCAAACAGCTTTCTCCCACACCCAGAGAGCAATGAGAGATCAGGGGGCCCATTTGAGGAGACTGTCTTGATCCCTCCCCACCCTGTAAAGCCCATCCTCATCGTTGGCAGCAGTTCAGCTCGCCGCTCCCTCACACCAGGGATGCATTTCAGCCTGTGTAAGCAATGAAGGGTGCTTATGGACCTTGAGAAATAGGAATAAAAAGGGTGTTGCTGCTGTTACTCACATCATGTAGTGCTCTCTGAAGCTATTGCCTTGGATGTATATGGTGATACATGGTGTAACATCTGGACAAGAAAGCACATGAGGTACATTCCTCCTGTAACATATAGCACTCCCATAGCACCATGAATGACCAGAAAATACCTATAGCTATGTTGAAGATGTTGAAGATGTTGAAGAACCACTTTTATATTGTATTTGAACCTTTCTAGAGAGGTGACGGTGCTTCAGAGCTTGGATAGATGTGGCTTCATGCTGTGCATCTTCCACACCAGCCTTCACAGTTAAAACTGGGCTTAACTCCCTGTGAACCAAGGAGCAAAGTTATAGCATCAAATAGCACACATCCGACACAGGGCATGGAAACAGTGGAGCTTTCATGGCACTGGGATTCATTTGCATCCAGCACATAATGGTGCTTTAGAGGATGCTGTCCTTTCTGAGCTGTCTGGGGACATTTTTGCCTTTTTAGCTTCTGGGCTCCTAGAGTGATGGCCAAGGAGCTGGACCACACTTGGCCAACAGAAGACAGCTCCATGTTCAATCTAACCATGAATTCCCTTCATTGTTCCATGATCTTTTACCGTTTCTCTTTGGCATGGTGCTGGGATTTGTGTTTGCCCCTCACCCCTCTCCCCAATGTTTTCTTCCTTCCCCTTCAGATTTGCTTGGGATGAGAAGTGAATCTGAGCTTTGTTCTCCCAAAATAGTTACTGCTTGTAGGGCAGCCCGCAGGAAGTCTCTGCAAGGAAAGGTTAAGGCACAGATGTAGGGCTGAGACAAGCAAGTCCTCACTTCCAGCTCCCACTGCTTTCCTGTGGCTTCATGGCAAAGATGTCAGGAGATGTATGGACTCAGTGCAAGACCAGATTAGAGACTTGAGGAGCAACACCTTGCCAGCACCAAGCTGGGCACTCTGAGTCACCCTAAGCTGTTTTCTTATCAGTAATGGTAAAGGGAAAGAGATTGGTAACAACTACAGATGAGGGAGGCATTTGAGTGCAGATGTTTATTATTGTAAGCAAAGGATGTGCTCACTCATTGCCAATCAGGGCAGCCTGCTGGAAAGGCAGCTGTAAGGTACTGTGTCAGCAAGGCAGGGAGGCGAATGTGCTGAGTTGCCATCCTCTACCCAGTCAAGTGAAGAAGTTTTATGTGGTACAGCTGCATTTCACCAAGGAATCCTTGCTCCAGAGCGTGACACACGAGTTCAGACATCAGCTGGATTTAACAGCTACCTATGAAGTCTGCAGATGAGAGGCAAATGTGCTCTTTCTTCTTTTTGCCTCCTTGTCTGATAGTATTCTTTTCCCTTAGGATTTGTCGTTCAGTGTACTGCTCCCTGCAGCAAACTGGTCCAAGCTGGTGCCTGTGAGATATAGGCCTGAAGGAACTGTTATTTACACTCTATCACGTTCTCTTTTTTATTTCTTCCTTTCTAACCCCAGCAGATCCTTGGAGCTGCCTCTGGACTGATCTTTCTGCAGAATTATGTGATCCATCACCTGGGGAATTCCTGTTTTCTCAGCAGCCCAAACCTAGTGAAGAGCCTCCCTGAGCCCTTGTATCTGTTCCTGCCCTCCCACTTCAGATGCTCACACTAAAGACATCTGCTGAAGCAAACTATTCTGAATGGAAGCTTTCAGGAGAGTCCTCCAAGATGTGAGGGGTGCATAGGAAGCCCTCATCTCTGTGCTAGGCTGCTTTCCCTCTTTGCAGTGGTCCCATTTCCATAGTGAGGTCCCATTTCCTCTTCACACAGAGTGGAGGCTGCTGATTTGCACTGATCCACTGTAGGTTCATGGCAGAGATGCAGGGGAGCTGCAGCACCAGGGATGCTGAGGACTTGCATGGGGTGGTGATGGGTTCCAGAGAGGAACCAGAGTGGTTTCTGGGTGCATACTCAGAGGGAGGAACTGCATCCATAATAACAGCACAGACACTTCTCCTCCTCCCCAGGGTCAGGCCGCCTGAAACTCACTGTCCTTTCAGAAGACAGGCTCCAGATGAAATGGAAAGAGACTGAAGGGAACATCAGTGGCTACAAAGTTCGGGTAAAGCCCATGGCAGGTATGTGCTAATGCATTGGACATCAGACCCAGCGGAGATCTGTGCATGAGAGGGGGGCTGAGCTCTACCTTTAACTGGTGGACAACAGGACTTCAGTAACAGCATTATTTGGACCTTGAGATTATAGAGATAAGGCAGCGGGAATTATCCACTGGTTGGTCTGGTTTCAAGTGCTGATCACCTACATCAAAACTTTCCACTAGGCTATACAGGCAATACGGACACAGCCTTTCGGGCCACCATGAAAGCAGCCCAAAAATGCCACAAGCACAACCCCCCTCTACCATTCATTCACAAGACAGAGATAAAATTCAGCTCTCTTCATCCAAAGGGAAAGGCTTAGTCAGGAAGCGTTGCTTTTGGGAATGTGTGAGAAAAGGATGTTGGAAGGCTCAGTGCCTGGTTCTATGGCAGCTCTCAGTGATCCCCCTGCCTTCAGGGACATGGGAAGGGAAGTCCTTGACCCATGTGTGTGGGGTTCACCCTAACTCCCTATCCTGGCCAAGCTCCAGCACTCTCTGACTTTGGACACCGAACCTGATGGCGATGGAAGGACACAACGTGCCTTGGCAAGGAGCAGTGTGGTTGGAGGCAGCCTTAGTCTTGGCTGGCATTCGGTTTCCAGTCACTGCCGCCCTTCCAGCAGCTGGAGAAGGAGGTGCCAGGCAGGAGAGCGTGCGGCACAGCTCCTGTGATCATCCACCCGCTTTTAGCTCAGCCCCCACCTGTTTCCAAGCTGGAGCAGGAGGTTTCTCATTCCTTCCCTGCTCTTCGCTGAGCCTCAGAGAGCAATGAGCATCCCGGGAATGCAGGCAATCCCCACTTGGAGCACATGCCTGAGGCTTTCCCTCTTATCCAGCTGGGGAGCTCCATCTCCAGCCCTAGGCATGAGCACAGGGATGATAGGTCAGAAACACATCCATCTCTATAATTTAAAGTGTGTACATATTCCCTAATCAGAGGGGTTTGAATCTCCCCATCGGTTTTGCGTAGCTGGGTTCTGCTTTGCAGAGCAGCCACACTCCATCTGCTCACTGCTAACACAGAAATGCCCCCAGTTTTGCCTGGTTAAGGTATCACAGACCCAGGACAGGTCTCAGCACAGTGGGGCTTGCAGAGACAGCACAGGGAGAGTGTCTGGGATAAGGAAGATGAATCCCAAGTGCTGGTGATGACCTCTGGAGGTACCAAACCACTTCCTCACTTTGTCACGTATAACCTCAAGCACATTATAGAATCATAGAATAGTTCAGGTTGGAAAGGACCTCAAGATCATCCAGTTCCAACCCCCCCTGCCATAAGCAGGGACACCTCA